>CM056057.1:199268428-199565928 GCA_029574335.1 Rana kukunoris
AAAAGACTGCATCCCTATTCTATGGAAATCCCCTCACCCGCCGACTGTAGCCACATGGCTACGGAGAGTGGATGAAATAGGTAGATTAGAAGACCTGATCCTGACCAACCAAAATAGACAAGAACTGTACACTAAAACTTGGCAACAGTGGAACCTCTGGAAATACTCCACTAAAGGGCAGCTATTGAGAGGAGCAAATCCGACACTCTGAATTCCAGATAGGATCTGGTACCATGTCGCTCTCGCTGGTTGGGCTGTCGATAAACTCCCATAGGCACCTCACGGTTTTTGGCATTATGAGGCTATCATACAGCGGTCGACGATATTGCCATGAAGATGAGAGATCGAGCCCATGTCTGTGGGTTCCACCACCTCCCCCCCCCCCCCCCTTGTGTCCCTCAGCACATTTCCCCCCTCCCTTTCTCTTTAATTTTTCTTTCTTTTTCTCTTTTCCTTTTCTATCCTATTTCGAAGATAAAAAAAAACAAAAAACAGGGGCTGGGCCGGGCAGCGCGCGGTGCCACAGATGAAACCGGCTGTCCATAAAGGGTAACCATGAGGAGAAGCGCCCGCGCTAAACCCAGCATGAGAACTTGCCCGATCCAGAGCTCTGAACGAGGGAGCGATATTATTTGACCCCACTATGCATGGGGTACTTTTAAGGGGAAGACGTAATACTGCGTGTTTTAGGTGCACAAGTTAAACTATTGTCCTTACAATGTGGATGTTTTATTGTATGCTATACGCTATACATAACACACTAAATCTTCAACATGGCCAACCACTGGACATGACCAGACCATAATACTATTAAACTATATACATAGAATAGAATACACCATCAAAATACTTCAACCACTGAGCTTGATGGCAATATAATTATATTAACACTACATACATAAAACACTACACCTCCAACATGGCTGACCACTGCATATGATAATAATACAATTCTATTACACTCTGTACATAGAAAACTACACCTTCAACATGGCCATTTAATGAGCATGACAAAAATATAATACTATTATATTCTAAAACTAGAACACTAGACTTACAACATGGACAGTCTGTACTAGGGTTTCACCGATGCGGATAGTGGTATCGTGCAGATACTAAGCATTTTCACAAGTATCAGTACTGGTGCAAATACACAATGCCTAAAAGTGATACTTTAAGGCTCGGTTCATTTAGCTGTCAGCGGGATTCCCACACCGACAGCTAAAATGTAAGAAAAAAAGCCATCAATTATTAGTTGTTAAGAAGCCGGGCTGCCGCTTCTTTAACCACTTTAAGACCCCTTCACCCCGATATACGTCGGCAGAATGGCACGGCTGGGCACATCCACGTACCTGTACGTGGCCCTTTAAGCCCAGCCGAGGGGTCGCGCGGGCGTGTGTACGCGACCCGGTTCGAAGCTCCGGGGCTCGCGGACCCGATCGCTGCTGAAGTCCGGTGATCAGTCCCCGGAGCTGAAGAACGGTAAGAGCCGTGTGTAAAAAACGGGAGTCAGCAACCACTGGGTACAGGCTGACCAGGAATTAGATGTTTTTAACTGGGACTGTCTGGAGGGAAAACTTCAGAAGAGACAACATAAGGTATTGGTTTCCAGGGGTCACCATTTCCCGCAGTATTAAACACTGGTACAAAAAGGTTTCTACTTATTTATTTAAATTGGCTATATATAACGCTTTTGTAATTTACAAAGCAACTCAAGTGGATTGTTCCTAAAATTTCAGGAAACTATCATCATGGCCTGTGGCCCAAAAGGTGCTGTGGCCCAAAATCCAAATGTCCTTGTGGTAGCCTAACCCAAAGGTCATCCAAAAAAAAAATGTGTCTGTAGTTAACACAGGATGAGATGTGAGACCCGGTATTTTTTTCCCTCCTGTGCTGGCCAACCTGGTCTCTGCCTCAAGGACTGTTTCCGTTGATACCACACACTAGTGGGGTATTAGTCTAGGGTACAGCATGGCACAGTTTAGGGCACACAACTTAGCAAAAGAAGGGCCTCAAAAGATGTTAGGTAGTCAAGAAACTAGATATCACATTTTGAGAGAGCCTAAAATTAAAGGCTGGAAATGTTGTTATGGTGCTAAAAATTTATTACAAAATAAGTTTAAAAAAAAGAGATAAATAAAAGTTTTGTTTTATTGAGTTAATGTTATTTTGTTACTGTGTGTTGTTGTTAACTGTTATTTGCACTGCAGGTACACCAATTAGCTGCAGCACTGATCTGTTTATTCTGACAGCAGCAGGGTGCTGCTCTAAAAATACATACATCAGTGCCTGCAGTGCTGCAGGAGAAGATTTCTCATGCGCAGTTAAAAAAAAAAAACATATATGCCCAGACATGAGGGGCCTGGGGTGTTAAGTGAGCGGATCGCTCCTATGATTCGGCATTTCATTTTTTTGATCTGCCAGAGATTTTTCATCCACATTGATCAAGGAATCAAATTCTTTTTTTCATTAAGCAAAAGAACATTACATGTATGCCCAACATTAGGAGAATGGGTGGATGTGTGGAAAAAGATTCTAATGGTGGGCATACCATACACTTCTTCTGGCATCGCACATCGCAGCCCACAGACTGCACAAAAAAAATTAACATTATATGTATGCCCAACATTAGAAGAGTGTGTGGCGGAAACTTCTAATGTTGGACATAAAATGCCAGGATGGTTCAAACACCCCCCAAATTACCCCTTTTTGGATAGTAGACACCCCAAAGTATTTTCCAAGAGGCAAGTTGAGTCCATGGAAGATTTTATTTTTTTGCCAACAGTTTTTGGAAAAATTACAAAATAAAATTCTCTCAAAGTTGTCACTCCATTTGAATATCAGGCCTATTCTGATACTTCTCTCTTACATATAACATACATATATATATATACACATATATAAAAAAAAGAGATTCAAATGGTGGTCATAGCAATTTTTGGGGGAAAAAATACACTTTAAGGAATTTTAATGCAAAAAAAAAACATAATATGCAACTCATTGCTTTGGTAACCTATAAAAGGAGATGTTACGTAGCATAAATAGATAGCTAACATGTCTCACACATGTGGTATCCCCATACGCAGGAGAAGTGAATGTGTTTTGGGGTGTATTTCCACATATACCAATGGCATGTGTGAGAAACATCGCAATAAGTGACAAAATATAAAATCTTTCATGGACTCAACATGCCTCCCAGCAAATACTTTGGGGTGTCTACTTTCCAAATGGGGGTATTTGTACTGTCCTGGCACTTCAGGGCCTCCGAAACTGTGATAGGAAGTCAGGAAGGCAAATGAGGAAATTGCGACCTTTGAAAGCCTGAAAGTAGTTATTAGCTTTGGACCCATGTATGTGGCTTCCAAAAAATCTCACACATGTGGCATCTCCATACTCTGAAGAAGTAGCAGATTGTGTTTTCAGGCGTAATTCCACACATACCTATAGCATATGTAGCGCCTGGCTAATTTTCAGAGCCGATGCTACTAGAAATTTAGGGGAAGGTTCAGAGAAATAGTCGGCTCTGAACCGGTCTAATTGTTTAAATTTGGGGCCTCTGCTTTAGCTTGGCTGTGCTGACTGTGCAAGCTGTTGTTGCCAGGGGAGTGAGTCTCGCCCCAGGCCGACAGGTGGCAGCGGTAGAGTCAAGCGCAGATGGATATTTTTTCCCCAGCGGCCAACCAGTAGGGTGATCGCCTCGCTGTGCATGCTGGGGAGGGGTATTTATGGGCAGACGCTATTGTTTTGGGGTTCTTTCTCATGTGGCGCCCACCATCAGGGTAGCTATTCCGCGACATCCTCGCAAATGGCACTCCTGGCCGGGGTGTGCGTGTGTCTCGGTGTTCCTGGACCACGTTGGCCCGGAGCAATTGACCTACTGCATGGGCCCAGTTATTGACTTGGTCCCCAATCTGAAGGTGGTCCTGAGCTGTCCATCCGAAGGATACCAAGCACGAGGCTGGTGTTCCAGGAGGAGGCCTGTCCATGTATCGGAGGACAACCTTGGTTCTGAGAGGCTGGATGTTGGTTGCCTGTCAGTTTCTAATTTGACCAAAACTACCTGAAGATCCGGGTGCTGAATCTATTGAAGGAGGATTCTGGACCACTATTGTCTCCAATCTTTGGGAGGGTCTGTGGCAGAGACTTCATCCTAAGTTCGAGTGACATTCGGCTGCCAGGCTGGTGAGAGAGGTCTGTCCAGGTGCACTATACCCACTCTGGCTAGAGTGGCGACGTGGAATTGTCATTGGAAGCAGGACTGTTTCCCTATCCAGTGCTGTTTCCCTTCTACAATCTCTTCACCTTTCATTTGCTTCTACCATTTTACCCTGTTGGGTAATAAAAGCACAGAAAAGACACTTGTTGTCTAGACATTCCCTATACTGTAGCTCTTATCAAGTATGGCGGAGATACAGAGGTAATGTTCCACCCAAAACAAACCAGCAGCTCCTTCGGGTTTAGTGCTACACATATGTGAGAAATATCTAATCTAAAGATAAAATAAATAAATGTTCTGTAATTTTCCAAAAACTTGTGGCAAAAAATAAAAATTTCCATGGACTCAACATGCCTCACAGCAAAATACTTTTGGGTGTCTACTTTCTAAAAAGTAGTCATGGGGGGGGGGGGGGGGGGGGGGTCATCATTCTGTCTGAACTGTCCTTGCATTTTAGGGCCTCAAAGCTGTAATAGGTAGTCAGGGAGTAAACTGAGGAAATTACACCCATTGTAAACCTGAAGGTGGTCATTAGTGATGAGCGGAATACGCCATATTCGATTTCGCGATATTTCACGAATATATAGAAGAATATTCGCGAAATATTCGTTAATATCGAATATTCGTGATATTTTATCAAAAACATTTTTTTGCAAAGTTTCGCTAATGCAAATGCGAAATTTTGCTAATGCGAATGCGAAATTGATTGCGAAATTCTCGTCAACACGCGAAAACGGAGATCATTTCCTGGATTACTAAACTAATATGCACTAAACACTAACTCTACTTACACAAACTTATATGACTAAACTAAAGCTAATTTTTTGGGTTTTTTTTTTTTTTTTTATACACAAAGCACAGAAGGGCAGAGAAAGTATTCGCTAATATTCGTAATACGAATATTCGCACTGCGAATATTCGGCAACATAAAAGGATCGCCTCAGCTACTTGGCACAGGGTCTCTAATCATACCAGCAATGCTTTTAGACGTCGATGGAGATCACTAGGATGTGATCTGTTTTAAAAATAAATTTGAAAAAATACGAATATTCGCAATAGCGAATATTCACCGCGATATTCGATTTATTCGCGAATACTCGAATATGCAATATTCGTAACGAATATTCGCAATGCGAATATTCGTGAGCAACACTAGTGGTCATTAGGGATGAGCCTAACACCTCCGCGTTCGGTTCGCACCAGAACCGTTGAATGGTCCGATCGTTCGCACAACATTTAGAACCCCATTGAAGTCTATGGGACTCGAACGTTCGAATTCAAAAAGCGATCATTTTAAAGACCAATTTTCAAGTTATTGTTGGAAAACGTCTTTCAGAACCCGGGTCTTGCCCCAGGGAACATGTATCAATGGAAAAAAGTCTTAAAAACGGTCGTTTTTTCAGGAGCAAGACTCCTGAAAAAACGACCGTTTTTAAAACTTTTTTTTCCATTGAAAGTAGTATCAATGGAAAAAAAGTTTTAAAAACGGTTGTTTTAAAGCGGAGGTTCACCCTCAGCGCCAGTATGCTGTTTTTTTTTTTAAATGCCCCACTTAATGTATTATCTTCAATTTTGATTTATCTCCCCCGCGGTGGATGGCGCCTGTATAGCCTTTCACTGGTTCCGAAAATACCCAATTTAGGACTCGGGTATTTCCGGCGCAATACGGCGCCTGCGCACAGACCTAGGAGCTGACTGCGCAGGCGCCGTATTTCTCAGAGTCCTACAGCTATGGCGCGTCACGCCCTCCGAAAAAAGCCGAAATAGGACTCAGAGAAATACGGCTCCTGCGCAGACAGCTCCTAGGTCTGTGCGCAGGCGCCGTATTGCGCCGGAAATACCAGAGTCCTAAATCAGGTTTTTTCGGTACCAGTGACGGGCTATACAGGCGCCATCCCCCGCTGAGGAGATAAATCGAAATTGAAGATAATACAGTAAGTGGGGCATTTAAAAAAAAAACAGCGTACTGGCGCTGACGCCAGTATGCTGGATCACCTGGAAAAGTGTATATTTAGGGTGAACCTCCGCTTTAAAGACCAATTTTCAAGTTATTGTTGGAAAACGTCTTTCAGAACGCGGTCTTGCCCCAGGGAACATGTATCAATGGAGCAGGACTCCTGAAAAAACGACCGTTTTTAAAACTTTTTTTTCCATTGATAGTAGTATCAATGTAAAAAAGTTTTAAAAAACGGTTGTTTCGTTTCACTCGAATTTGCCGCGAACGATCATTTTTGTTCGAAATTCGACGAACGATCGAACGGACGATGTTCGAGTCGAACATACGTTCGTTTCGAACGCAAAGCTCATCCCTAGTGGTCATTGGTTTTGGGCCCCTCTACATGGCTAGGCTCCCAAAAAGTCTTACAAATGTGGTATTCCCATACTTGGAAGAAGTAGCAGAATTTGTTTTGGGGTGAAACTCAATACACACCCACAGCATGTGTGAGAAATATCTAATTAAAATTATAACTTTGTGTAAGAAAAAAAAAAAAACCTTATTTGCTATTTTGAAAAAACTTGTGGCAAATATTTTTTATTTTTTTTGTCATTCTCCAAACTTCATTGTTCTCCTTCGGTTCAAGTTTACAGCAACAAACATAAAAAAAAAAAAAGAAATCCCCTAGACTGATTATTGAGCCGGGTTCAGTGAACTATTGCTGTATACCTGGCTGCTTCTGCACTGTATAGGAAAGAACTTGCGTACATGTTCAGGGGTTAACACTACACCTAGAACCAGGGCAGGACTTAGGGTGGTGGGGGCCCCTGGGCTTGAGTGTTAAAGGGGCCCCATGGAGCGAGGGGGGATCATTATTCAGGGACACCCCCCTTCACAAAAATCAGCATGTGCTGTAACGAATCACAGCACAGTGATTGGACACAAGAGGCGGGATTTATGATTTCTCCAATCACAAGCAGGGGATGGGGACTGTGCTCCTCCAGGCATTCCTGGCCAGGACAAGTACTGTCAGTGAGTAAATCTGTGATGTGGCAGCTTTTTTGGGGGGCATTAATTTGGCTTGGGGGGTGGCTGTGTCAGTTTCATTCCGGGACACTGTATTGACCTGGAATTAGGGTGCCTGGGACAGACCTGCAAAATGTGGGACTCTCCTGGGCAATCCAGGACACGTGGTCACCCTAGACCATAGTACAATTCTATTACACTCTATACATAAAACACTACACCCCTAACATGGCCCACCACTGGATATGATCATAATACAATTCTTTTACAGTCTATACTCTATACATAGAACACTACACCCCTAACATGGCCCACCACTGGACATTATCAACATACAACTCTATTACACTCTATACATAGAACACTACATTTCCAACATGGCCGACCACTGGACATGATCATAATATAATTCTATTACAGTCTATACACAGAACATTACACCCCCAACATGGCCCACCACTGGACATTATCAATAGGGTTGTCCCGATACCACTTTTTTAGGACGGAGTACAAGTACCGATACTTTTTTTCATGTACTCGCCGATACCGAATACCGATACTTTTTTTAAATGTCATGTGACAGTTTTCAAACCACAATACAGACTAAGGATATTTTCTTTAGAATTATGAATAACTCTAACTCAAGACATTATAAAAGAATAAAAATGAGTAAAAATGAATAAAAAATTTTTATTTGCTTGTCACGCAGTAGTAAAAAACTCAAAGAATTTTCACAGAACATGTTGATAAATACAAAAAAAGTATTCTATTTAGGTATCGGGAGCATTTGCGCGAGTACAAGTACTCCCGCAAATACTCGGTATCGGTCCCGATACCGATACTAGTATCGGTATCTGGACAACCCTAATTATCAACATCCAAATCTGTTACACTCTATACATAGAACACTACACCCCCCTCAACATGGCCGACCACTGCATATGAAAATAATATAATTATTTAACACTTTTACACTCTGTACATAAAACACTACACATCTGACATTGCCAACCAACAATTCTATTACACTCTATACATAGAACACTACATCCCCAACATGGCCAACCACTGGATATGATCATACTACAAATCTATTACACTCTGTACATCAGGGGTCTAAAACTGGCGACCCTCCAGCTGTTGAGCAACTACAAGTCCCATGAGTCATTGCCAGGCTGACAGTTACAAGCATGACTCCCACAGGCAGAGGCATGATGAGACTTGTCGTTTTGCAACAGCTGATGGGCCGCCAGTTTGAGACCCCTTCTTTACATAGAACACCACACCTCCAATATTGCCGACCACTGGACATATTCATCATACAATTATATCACACTCTTTACATAGAACACTACATCCCCAACATGGCCAACCACTGGACATATTCATCATACAATTATATTATACCTTATACTTAGAACACTACATCTCCAACATGGCCAACCACTGGATCTGAACAAAATACAAGTCTATTACACTCTATACATAGGACACTACACCCCCCAACATGGCCAACCACTGAACATGATCATAATACAAATCTATTACTCTATGTACATAGAACATTACACCCCCCAACATAACCGACCACTGGGTATGATCATAATACAATTCTTTTACACGCTTTGCATAGAACATTACACCCCCCAATATGACCGACCAATGGATATGAACATAATACAATTCCATTACACTCTGTACATAGAACACTACACCCCCCAATATGACCGACCACTGGGTATGAACATAATACAATTCCATTACACTCTGTACATAGAATACTACACCCCCAACATGGCTGACAACTGAATATGACAATAATACAATTCTTTAACACTCTATACATAGAACACTACACCTCAACATGGCCAACCACTGAATATAACACTCTGTAAATAGAACACTACATCCCCAAATTAGGGTGACCAGATTTTTAAAATGAAATCAGGGGACATATTTTTATTTTACTAGTAATGGCGACAATCAGCGACTCTCTGCCCGTCACCGCCCACCTCACAGCCTGTCAAGTCTTAGGCGGCGTACACACGATCGGATATATCCGATGAAAACGGTCCGCGGACCATTTCCATCGGATATGTCCGATCGGGAGTTTGATCCGATGGCGTGTACACACCATCGGATCAAATTCCCCGCCGCCGGACGGCGCGGTGACGTAGTGGTGACGCGGCGGTGACGTTGACGCCGCCGCGCCACCGCCACGTCACCGCACCAGGAAGTAAAACACTTCCGCGCATGCGCCGAATCCATTCGGCAGCGGCGCGGCGGCGGTGGGGGCCGACATGTCTGCTGGTAAGTGTACTAACCAGCAGACATGTCGGGCGGACAGATTCCCACCGGATAGATTTCAAAGCATGCTTTGAAATCTGTCGGGTGGAGAAATCTGTCCGCTAGCCCATACACACGAGCGGAGATGTCTGCTGAAACGGTCCATCGGACCGTTTTCAGCGGACATATCCCCTCGTGTGTACGCGGCCTTACTTTTTGGGCCCCGGCTACTACTGGGTGGGGAGTGGAGGAAGATCACTCCGCCAGGGAAGGCAAGGGGATAAACAGGCAGGCAGCTGGCCGAGACCTGAGCCAAGGCAGAAGAACATGTGAGCGGAGATGAATGGGCATGCATCCGAAACTGAAGAAATATTCACTCCATTCTGACCAGCACATGATCATCAGAAAGGGGCACAGATAATGGAAAAAAATACACCCTCTAAGCTACTAGGCGTGGCGGAGTGGGGGGGGGGTGTAATTCCAATATTTTTTTTTTTTTATTATTCTGCACTGACTGTCTTTGAAATTGCCCCAGCCCCTGTTCAAATCCAATCTGGGGACAAAACTGG
Source organism: Rana kukunoris (assembly GCA_029574335.1). Taxonomy (NCBI): domain Eukaryota; kingdom Metazoa; phylum Chordata; class Amphibia; order Anura; family Ranidae; genus Rana; species Rana kukunoris. Next base: position 199,278,462 of record CM056057.1, read on the forward strand.
GGACAGACTGTGTCTGGGGACAGTGTCCTCAATCCGGGAAATGTCCCCTGAAATCGGGGATGTCTGGTCACCCTACCCAACATGACCCACCACTGGACATCATCGTAATACAATTATTTTACGCTCTATACATAGAATACTACACCTCTGACATGGCCAACCACTGAACATATTCATCATATAATTCTATTACACTCTGTACATCAGGCGTCTCAAACTGGCAGCCCTAAAGCTGTTGCGCAACTACAAGTCACATGAGGCATTGCCAGGCTGACAGTTACAAGCATGACTCCCACAGGCAGAGGCATGATGGGACTTGTAGTTTTGCAACAGCTGGAGGGCCAGCAGTTTGAGGCCCCTGCTGTAGAACACTACACCTCCCACATGGCCAACCACTGGATATGAACATAATATGAGTCTATTACACGCTATACATAGAACACTACACCTCCCAACATGGCCGATCACTGGACATGTCCATAATACAGTTGTATAACACTCTATACATAGAACCACTGGCGTAGCGAGGGGGGGGGCAGGGGGGGCTCCTGCACCGGGCGAAAAATTGCGGGGGGCGAAATCCTTGCGTCCGCGGAATGCGCCGCCGCCGCCGCCGCCGCCGCCGCCGCCTCAGGAAAGGCCGCGGCTTGGGCCTAGCACTGGAGCTGTCGGCCATCTTGGCACACCCGGCGGCGGCGCGCCTGGTTGGCTGGTGGAACTGTCTGTCTCCCTTGATGTGGGAGTGGCGGGAAACACCAGCCAACCAGACAGAAGGGCGCGCTGATTGGCCTAGAACATGTGTTTACAGCGCGGCGCGGCGGCGGCAAGTTTCTCCAGCAAGGTAAGAAGGGGGGGGGGGGGGTGTCGGTGTAAATCTTAAGGGGTGCTCTGCCTGATCCCCACCTATCCACCTCAGAGCCTGTTATTTTAGTAAGACTGCTGGGACTTGTAGTTCTCCTGGGGCTCATGGAGATTGGAGAACTACAAGTCCCAGCAGGTTATACATTATCATACAATAAGGCTCTGAAGTGGATGGATGTCCGGACACCCATCCATCTCGGAGCCTTGTATTATAACCTGCTGGGACTTGTAGTTCTCAATCATCTCCTGGGGCTCAGGTACATGCGATCCACCATCTATGGGACTACAAGTCCCAGCAGTAAGAAAAACTGAACAAAGATGGTGGATTGCATGCACCTGAGCCCCAGGAGACGATGGAGAACTACAAGTCCCAGCAGGTTATAATATAAAGCTCCGAGGTGGATAGATGTCTGGACAGTGACAATTGGTGGCTCAGTGGTGACAATTGGTGGCTCAGTGGTGACGATTGGTGGCTCAGTGGTGACGATTGGTGGCACAGTGGTGACGATTGGTGGCACAGTGGTGACGATTGGTGGCACAGTGGTGACGATTGGTGGCACAGTGGTGACGATTGGTGGCACAGTGGTGACGATTGGTGAGACAGTGGTGACGATTGGTGGGACAGTGGTGACAATTGATGGCACAGTGGTGACAATTGATGGCATGGTACAGTGGTGGCAATTGATTGGCATGGCGCCCTGTGATTGGTCATGCGCTAGCGCCGGGGGGGGGGGGGGGGGGGGGGCGAAAAAAAAGTTTTGCCCCGGGCGCCAATACCTCTGGTTACGCCACTGCATAGAACACTACATCTCCCAACATGGCCGACCACTGAATATGAACATAATACAAGTATGTTACACGCCGTACATAGAACACTACACCTCCAACATTGCCAACCACTGGATATGAACATATTACAATTCTGTTACACTCTGAATACTGAACACTACACCTCCAACATGGCTGACCACTGGACATGTCCATAATACAAATCTATTACACTCTGTACATAGAACACTACACCCCCCAACATGGCCGACCACTGGATATGAACATAATACAGTTGTATAACACTCTATACATAGAACACTACACCTCCCAATCACTGGACATGATGAGGGTTGTATAACCCTCATCTCTGCCTTAAACAATTATCAGTGATTTTCTTCTCTCTGAATGAAACTTTGAAATTTTCAATCAGTGGATTTCATGGTACATTATAGAAGAAATCTCTTCAGAACAATATCTCATTGATAACATAATGCTTGTAAAGAGGAACGGAGGTTTTCTGCGACAGAAGCAGAAAAGAGAGGGACTGGGAAAACTTTGATCTCTGAAAGATATTATGCGAAAAATAAAGGATAATAGATCACATTTGAAGAAGAAAGAGATAAAGTTCTAAGCAATCTGTGCTGCTGATGAAGCTGTGATGGCAGAGACAGTTATATGTATAGAGGATGTGTTAAAAGGAGCATTAATGGAACATGATAGTAAAAAAATAAAAAAATAAAAAAGCAAGAAAATGAATGGACCCCTCCTAGGGGGGCATTGCTGCTCCACATGTTGCAATTTAATCACAGAAAACACTGCCAAGAAATAAGTGTGTTTCCTACAGAACGGCACCATGCCATGCCGGCGCCATCACCTGGTTCGTGTAACACTGAAGGTGGGAGGTAGAACTCCAGCCAAAACATTGTTTTTGTTATTGATAGAAATGGAAAGAATTAGCTCAATGGTGTTCAACCTAAAAGGGACCATTTAAATCTATAAGCCAAATGGAGAGCCACATGTTAAAACTAGGCTAAACCTAACTAGTCTTAAAAATGTTCTCTCCCCTTTAACATCTATGCTGGCAAACCTCTGTAAAAAAGATGCATATACTATTTACAGGCCACTCCAGTCCAGTCATAGGATCTGGCTTCCCTGTGCTAGCCAGCAGCAGCTGCAGGGGAAAGGAGGGAGCACCGACAACAGCTGAGACATAGGAGCCTATGGGTGACAGCACCGTTCTGGGATTACCCAGTTTAGGGTGACCACGTGTCCCGGATTGCCCGCTGCTCATCAGAACCGGCGCAATGACATCACCACTATGCTCCATCCGGTGACGTCATCACGTCGGCTCAGATGAGCAGCGGTTATTTGCAATCTGTCCGTTATCACTCTCACTTGTGAGCATATGTACTTACTTTTTTAATAAACTATTCGGGAATTACTACTACACCAGGAGTATTTTCTGCGCATGAGGTTATTGTACTGTATGCCCATATTGCTATCCTGAACGAGGAGAGAATCATCCATTCCTTAAAAATCAGAGTTTTGGTAGCAAAACACTGCGAGACCTCTTGTTCAGTGGGGTCTAGTCTCCGGTAAGCAGACATGTGTGATGTTGGTTGGAAAACGCAATTAATGGAGGTGTCACGGGTGACTTTTTCTTAACTGATAATGGTTTATATGGGACGTTTCAATGAATGTTTACACAATGATTTATTCTGAAGATTGAACAGTATTTATCATATTTAATATATTTCAGAAAACAGCGCAACATATTTCTTTGCACATTGGTTTGCATATTATGGAATTCAGGTATTGGTGAGTTCTGCTCTTTTGGGGTTCATTAGCATTTTTGTTATTTAAAGCACTTAGCACAGTTTTCCACATATTGGTTATGTTGAAATTTAACATGTCTTCTGATGTTGGACATCAAGCGTAACATCACTCATGTGTCAATGTTCTAGTGCAAGGGTCTCCAAACTTTTTAAACAAATGGCCAGATTGCGGTCCTTCAAACCTTAGGGGGGCCAGACTGTAACCAGTGAGAATGGAAAATGTCCCACATCAGTGGGCGTAAACAATGCCAGAGGCTTGGTGGTCAGTGGGAGTAAAAAAAAGTACCTGTGGTCAGTTAGAGGAACAGTGCCCCACTGGTATTGTTGGTAGGGTGGGAAGGATAGTGTTCCATCGTTGGTGTCAGGGCCGTCTTATCAGCATTATGGGCCCCTGGGCAAAGTAATGCACTGGGGCCCATACCAGCCTGCCCCAATTTACGCACCTACTCTCAAGAATTAAAGTATAAATAGTTTATAGAATTAAACATATAGGCCCGGATTCACAAAGCACTTACGCCGACGTATCTCCAGATACGCCGACGTAAGTACAAATGTGCGCCGTCGTATCTGTGCGCCGACCCACAAACTAAGATATGCCTAAAAATAGGCTTCATCCCACCGACGTAACTTTCCTACGCCGGCGTAGAGGGGGCGCATATTTACGCTTGATGCATGTGGCTTTCCCATGGATTTTCTATTCAAATATGCAAATGAGTGAGATACGCCAATTCACGAACATACATGCGCCCGGCGCATGATTTACACAATTTGCGTAAGGTTTACGTTCGGCGTAAAGTTATTCCCCATATATGAGGCACAACTCATGCAAAGGTATGGACCAGGGAACACAAGCCTACGTATTGTACGTTGGACGTCTGTGAATATGGGCCGACGTGGGTCTGGCTGGGCGTAGGTTACGTTCACGGCGTACACAGTTATCCAGCGTATCTTAGGCAGTTGTTCCGACGTGGTTGTATGCATGCGCATGGGATATGTCCATGTCCCGACGCATGCGCAGTTCATTTTAAGTACTTGTCTGGCGTCCGGCACATCATTTGCATGGGGTCATGCTTCATTAGCATGGATCACGCCCACTTCCAGCCCACTTCCACTTACGCTGGCTTACGCCTATGAATATACGCTATGCGCCAGCATATCATAAAAGAGATACACTACAGCGGCATATATATGTGCCGATGTATGTGAATCTGGGCCATATTTATTAGTACTTTAGATTTGATTTTAACATTAAGAAAACATGCCATAAATCAAAGACTAATCAACAAAAAGGGCACACAAAGGAGGGTGCAGAAGGGCACACACATTGCAGGTTGAGCAAGGAGGGCACAATACAGGTTCTGGGACGCTGCCGGGCCATCCCGGGACAGCTTAGTAAAATGGAAAGTATGATATATAAAATTGTATGGAGAAAAACCAGGACGGTCGCACTCCAAAAAATGTTCCTTTATAATAAAACAGATCACAACATCATCATGTCACAGCAAAAAACAGAAAAGAGCTGACGCGTTTCACACCAAAATACAGTGCTTATTCAGCTATGAATAAGCACTGTATTTTGGTGTGAAACGCGTCAGCTCTTTTCTGTTTTTCGCTGTGACATGTTGATGTTGTGATCTGTTTTATTATAAAGGAACATTTTTTGGAGTGCGGCCGTCCTGGTTTTTCTCCATACAATTTTGCATACTATTGCAGTGCCTGCACCCAGGGGTTGGATCCTACCTTTCAGCTTTAGCTCCTTGGGACCTCTGAGCGGTTAACTTTTTCTCTCACCGAAAGTATGATATAATTTAAGATTATTATGGGACCCCATGCATCTGGGGCCCCTGGGCACTGCCCAAAGGTGCACATGCTTTAAGACAGCCCTGGTTGGTGTCAGCAGAAGAACTAGTACCACATTGTTGGTGCCAGTGGAACAAATAGTGCCCAATCATCGGTTTCAGTAAAAATATAGTGCCCCATTGTTGGTGTCAGTGGGAGGCATTATGTCTCACTGTTGGTGTCAGTGGAAGGAATGGAAGGAATGGTGCCTTATCATTGGTAATAGTGGAAGGAATGGTGCTTTATATCAGTGGGAAGAACAGTGCCCTAAGGGTCGGATAAAAGTAAGCAAAGGGCCAGATCTGGCACCCGGGCCGCTGTTTGGAAACCACTGCTCTAGTGATTGGCTTTTAGACCCAAGCACTGTGACATGGGAGGAAGCCACATGTTACCCATACCCAGAAGCACCAGGTATTGTTGCCGGTTATAGGGCAAGGAGTGGCAAAGTGCACTAAGGTGGAGAAGGGGAGATTGGAACTTTACTAATACACTGTCACATTGTAACAAAAAATAAGGAAGTATTCACTTCTGCTCTCTACAGGAGCCTTCACAGCCTAAACGTTCCCGATCAACACAAATCCAGCATACAATTAAAAGAAAGCAATAAATGTATAGGTAAATAAAAGGTACCTTGGCTTTCCCTGTGCTCTGCAGTATATGTACAAGCGCACAGGCCACCTCCTCTTTGCTTTTCACGCTCAGCACCGGCTCCAGCACGGCGCACAGCATCCGGTAGTTGTTGGTGACGTACTCGGCAAACTCCTTGTACAACTCCATGGGAAGGATGCTCATGGTTTGGTATCGGGATTTTAGGCGGATGGAGGGACAGCTGCTTTTCCCCTTGTAGGAGGTGGGCTGGGACACCGGGTACCACTGCTCCACAAAATGGCGTCCGCTGATGCTGGCGATGGGCACGTTCACCATGCCCACGTAGTTGCTCTTCTCCTTACGCCTTTTTTTGTCTGTGTCCTTATACAGGTGGAGGCGCAGGTTCCGCACCGCTGGCAGGTTATTGAACTCAAAGTGCTCCCCCCAGAAAACGGTTTCACCCCGGGCTTTGCTGGTGGTACGGGCGTACAAGATGTCGTCCAGGCACAGCTCGCAGTAGTAGCGTTTCTTAGGGGGGAGGTCGCGAGCTTCAATAATCCACAACTTGAGGACATTATCTACTCGCCGGCTGTTATCCTGTAAAGGAGAAGGAGGGAATGAGTCAGAGTCCATATTAATTCAGAAGTACAGAGGAAAAGAACATTATTGAAGTAGATGTAAACACAATCATTAAACTCTCATCTCTCAGCTTTCATTACGATAATATCTGAGGATCCTTCAATAAAGGTCCTTGTTTAGGCACTTCCTGTTATAAGGCGACAATGCTCTGCCAATGTCATCCAGTTGTGCTACTGCATTGTCACCCTGTCCCATGGGCTACAAGTGGTCACCTCAACACAAATTATGCATACATGGTCCACCATCGAAAAACCTAGAGTTCAGGAGTGTGTTACGTACAGAGTGCAGTTTCAGGCAAGCTCTATGTACAGAGTGTAGAGTTCAGGAGTGTGCTACGTACAAAGTGCGGTTACAGGGGAGCTCTATGTACAGTGTGCAGGGTTCAGGAGTGCGCTACGTACAGAGTGCAGTTATAGGGTTCCCTATGCACAGAGTTCAGAGGTGTGCTGTGTACAGAGTGTAGGGTACAGGGGTGTGCTGTGTAGGGGTGCAAAGCGCCTTGAGGCGATTAAGTTCACATTTGTTGCGCTATGCAAATGGTGGGTATACTGCGCTGCCTAAAGAATAAATAACTAGCTGCTAACACGGCTAAAAAATAATTAATTAGCTGAAACAGAAACAAGAAAACAAAATGTGCAGCGCTTCAATCAAATAAGTGTCACAACAATGTGTAATAATGTGCACTAGATACACACAAAACAATTGTGTATATGTACTTGTTACAAAGTGAATTAAAAAAATAGCTGACCCATAAAGAGTTATATATTGAATATAGAGTCCATGAAAAATAATTGATTCGCTGAATAGGAAATGTTCATATTAATTAATCATTAAACATTATATAGTTCATGGAGATAAGTAACACCACGTGAAAATGGTTGTAAGGTGAGGCAACTGCCGTCTTGTTCCGAGTGAAAAAAGTGACCGCCACCAGTGAGGGTAAATGGAGGCTTACCGGAAAAGATGGACTTAGAATGACATACGTCACTAAAAGTCAAGATGAGCTTGTATGTGTGATAACCAGTCAAAACACACAGGGGCTATATAGATGTACACGTCTATACCACTTGATAGAAGATGGAATATGATGGTATACAATCACTCCACAGATGTCAGTATGGTATAGGACTTCACATCCGTATCACTTTTTTCATTTTTTTCGGAGTTCCACTTTAAAATGACTTCATATGGCGCCACGCGCGGGGTTCCTTTTCTGAGGTTTTGTGTAAATCTGTAGGACAGGTGATTGATCAGGCCTGATCAATCACCTGTCCTACAGATTCATCAACACACAAGACCTCAGAAAAGGAACCCCGCGCGTGGCGCCATATGAAGTCATTTTAAAGTGGAACCCTGCACATGGCACCATATGAAGTCATTTTTAAAGTGGAACCCCCAAAAAAATGAAAAAAGTGTTGTGCTATGCACGTTACTCACTCACTCACTTTACACAGTGTGCAACCCCAAAGGAGTTCAGCCATGTTCCAGCCGCAAAACTGGGTGTCAAGGCCACAAGAAAAAGCCTAGCAGACTGGATTCAGTCCACATGCCTTGTGTTTGACATCTGTGATGTACATTATTTGGCCAAAAGTAGTTACACACACCTCCAAATGACTGAGTTCAGGTGTTTCTAGTGAATGATATTACTAATGTTGCAGCCTACAAAGACATCTTAGAAAATTGTGCACTTACAACTTCGTAGTAACAGTTCAGGGAAGACCCTTTTCGGTTTCAGTATAACGGTGCCTCTGTGTACAAAGCCAGTGCCATAAAGACATGGTTTGATGGATTTGGGGAAACTCAAGAGGCCTGCACACAGTCCTGACCTCAACCCCACTGAACACCTTTGGAATGAATTGGAAGACTGATTGCCAGCCAGGTCTTCTCAACCAATATTAGTACCTGACCGCCCAATGGCTGTTTTGGCTGAATGGGAAAAATACAATTTCATTTGAAAAGCCTTCCCAGAAGAACGGAGGGGGTGTTATAGCCACAAAGGATGGGGGAGAGCTACTCCTTAATAATACCCATGGTTTTTGCAATAGGATGCCCAATAAGCTCATATCCCCAAATCCTTTCAGCAGGAACCGGCCAAGATTCGAACCATGTATGGGCAGGCAGAATGTCTCAATTGATGATCAATTTGGGTATAACCAGCCTGCTGGATTTTACAAAGTGGATATTACAGATGCTAGCAATAATTAGTGTGTTCTCCCAGTGGGGGCAGCTTCCCTCCGCCCGCCCCCTCCGGGAGTACACAATGGCTTGGCGGGATTGTGTTGATGAAGGAATAAAGCAATTTTTTTCCCTGCAACCCTGGGTTGAAATTCGTCCCATCTATGGCCAGCCATACTTTAAAAGGTATTATTTTCCAGTAGTTGGTGCTTAGAAAAGACTTCCGGCAGAGGCAGTGAGTCATTCAACAGCAACAGAATTTAAATATGCTTAACCACTTCAGCCCCAGAAGGTTTTACAACCTTCCTGCCCAGGCGAAATTTCAGCTTCCGGCACTGCGTCGCTTTAACTGACAATTGCGCGGTCATGCGACGTGGCACCCAAACAAAATTGGCGTCCTTTTTTTCCCCACAAATAGAGCTTTCTTTTGGTGGTATTTGATCACCTCTGCTTTTTTTTTTTTTGCGCTATAAACAAAAAAAGAGCGACAATTTTGAAAAAAAATGCAATATAAGCGTTTATCGATTGGTTTGCGCAAAATTTATAGCGTTGACAAAATAGGGGATAGTTTTATGGCATTTTTATTATTATTTTTTTTTAAGTAGTAATGGCGGCGATCTGCGATTTTTTTTGGGGGACTGCGACATTATAGCGGACACTTTTTTTGACATTTTTTGGACCAATCACATTCATACAGTGAACAGTGCTATAAATATGCACTAATAACTGTATAAATGTGACTGGCAGGGAAGGGGTTAACCACTAGGGGGCGGGAAAGGGGTTAAATGTGTAGCCTAGTTTGTGTTCTAACTGTAGGGGGGAGGGGGGTGACTGGGGGAGGTGACCGATTGTATCCCTATGTACAAGGGACACAGATCGGTCTCCTCTCTCCCTGACAGGACGTGGAGCTCTGTGTTTAAAAAAACACAGATGTGATCAAATACCACCAAAAGAAAGCTCTATTTAAGGGGGAAAAAAATACATCAATTTTGTTTGGGTACAGCATCTCACAACCGCGCTATTGTGAGTTAAAGTAACTCTGTGGTCTGGTCAGGAAGTGGGTAAATCCTTCCGGGGCTGAAGTGGTTTTAATGGATTTAGCGATTCAAAAGGCTGAATGAACGAACGTAGGCTTGGTCCATAAGATGGCTCCTTCTGTTGTATGCGGTCGATAGACTCTCATCACACTGTGTATATCAGCTCAGTCCCTTCTCCCCGTTTCCCAGAGCTGATCTTTGATTCTTGGCTGCTGCATAATTACTATTATATACTGTTACTTAGCAACTCTACAGAGCTCATATACTGCACTTATATTCTTTGAGGAGAAACACTAGACTTCACCATGCACAATCTCCTGGAGGGAGTTTTGGCACGCAGCAGGTTGTTAGTTATGAAAACTAATGCAAAGGGAGGTGTCTGTTGCCTCTAGCAACCAGTTACTGTCCAATGCAACACAGGGTTAGGAATGACAGCTGGGAAGTTAAAGTTTATCAAAAGTCAAAGCTTTGTTTTCAGTTTTGGATTGCGCGATAAAGGGTTAGAACCTCAGTCAGTTTTTTTGCTGTTTGTGTTTCAGCTGGGTAGATTCTCCTTTTCTATCTGTCCCGGCAACTGCTAGGACAGGAAGTGGTAGCCCAAGTAGGCCCCATTTACACTTACGTGTTGCAGTCATGCGAGCATGACCGCAATGCACATTAACACACATAGCATGCATTGCACTGCCATCCATTCTGAGTAGCACCGCAATAAACTAAGGTAACAGTGTCTCCCCACAGGGATGAAGTCTCAAGGGAGGGGGCAAGCACGCTGACTAACCCCCAGCCAGAACGGCTCGGATGATGGGGGCAAGCTTACTGAGGTGGAACAGGAAGTGAGAAATTCAGACAAAGAAAAAAAACATTTAGAAGGGAAATCAAAAGAAAAGGTAAGTGAACCAACAATGCAGTCGCTTAAAGGAACCTATTTAGAAAATAAAAAACAAACCTTTAAGGCCGCGTACACACAATTAAATTTATCTGCTGAAACTGGTCCGACGGACCGTTTCAGCAGACATCTCCATTCGTGTGTATGGGCTAGCGGACAGGTTTGTCCATCGGACAAATTTCAAAGCATGCTTTGAAACCAGCGGACAGAAATGTCCGCGCATGCGTGGAAGTATTTTACTTCCTGGAGTGGTGACGTGGCGGCGTCAACATCACCGCCACGTCACCGCGTCCTCAGCCCGAGGGGATTTTCGTCCGATGGTGTGTACACGCCATCGGACCAAAATCGGATGAGACATGTCCGCTGCAAACGGTCCGTCGGACATGTTTGAGCGGACATGTCTCATCGTGTGTACGCGGCCTAAAACTCCTTTAAGGGCTTCACCAATGCTTGCTGAAAGATCTGCTAATGCTTTATAAAAGCTTATGCCACGTACACACGACCATTTTTAATGGTCTAGAAAAAAACTGCCTTTTTTTTTTCAATCCGATTCTTGTTAAGCATGCCTTGCCTACACACGATCGTGAAAAATGCGGTGACGTACAACACGTACAACGGCACTATAAAGGGGAAGTTCCATTCTGATGGCGCCACCCTTTGGGCGGCTTTTGCTGATTTTGTATTAATAAAAGTTTGATGAAAGATGATTCGCGCTTTTCAGTCTTCGTGCTTTTCGGTCTGTTACAGCGAATGTGCCATCTCATTACGAACGCTAGTTTTACCAGACTGAGCCCTCCCGTCTCATAGCTTGCTTCTGAGCATGTGCGTTTGTTTCACGTCGTTAAAGCCTACACACGACCGTTTTTTATGACGTGAAAAACGACAACGTGAAAAACGACGCGAACAAATAGAGCATGTTATCAATTTTTAATGCCCATTTTTCACATCACGAAAAATGCTCTGGTGCCCACACACGATCGTTTTTAATTACATTTTTTTTTTTTTTCACATCATGAAAAATGGTCGTGTGTATGCGGAATTACAGTTCACACTGTTTTTATATAAGTTAAAGCTTAGTGAAATGGGTCTAACTGCTCTGAACACATGACAGCAATGGAGCGGAATCTCCTTGCAGTAATTTAGGACAGGACAAAGGGGAGGAAGGATAATATCCTCACTGAGCTGAAAGGAAGAGACCAGCTTGCCTATATGTACTATAGTTGAAAAGATTCTTTACAGCCACCAGAAAAGATCCCCCAACACGAATACACACCTAACAGAGGCAATAGCCACCAAAAAGGCTGATTTATAAAGGCTTTGATAACAGAGTGTGAAGCCAAAGGTTTTTTGCAACAAAATGGATAAAGCAGAAAGCTGTCCCTATAAAGTACTAAGAGGATGGGAGTAATGGAATATTCCTAGGTGTTGAGGTGCCAGATCCCTCTCTTCAGCCAAAATACGCCTTATGCCCCGTACACACGATCACTTTTTGTGATGAAAAAAAATGACATTTTTTAAAATGTCATTTAAAATGATGGTGTGTGGCCAAAATGTCATTTTATGTCTTCTGAAAAATGACCAAAAAAAAATTCGAACATGCTTGAATTTTTTATGTCATTTTTCGAAATGTCATTTTTTGTGTCATAAAAAATGATCGTGTGTGGGCAAAACTACGTAAAAAATGACGTTTTAAACCCGCACATGCCCAGAAGCAAGTTAGGAGACGGGAGGTAAAACTACCATTCATAATGGAGATCGCACATTCATCACGCTGTAACAGACAAAAAAGCAGGAATCGTCTTTTACTAACAAGTAACCAGCTAAAAGCAGCCTCAAGGCAAATAGAACTTCCCCTTTAGAGTGACGTCGCTTTGTTCATCATTTTCCAAAAATGATGGTGTGTACGCAATGTCATTTTTGAAAATGAAGTTTGAAAAATGTCGTTTTTTTTTCATGACAAAAAATGTCATTTTTTTTCATCACAAAAAGTGATCGTGTGTACGGGGCATCACAAGTGCAATTGTAGACCTGACGAGAAGTAGCTTTTTTTGCTTTGAGCAAGAGGGGAATGACAGAATCAATAATGACCCTAATCCTTTAGGATTTGGGTTTCAACGGCCATGCCAATAAAGTGAGAAGTAGGGTGGAACAGAGGGCCTTGGGACAGGAGGTCTGGCCTGTGTGGAAAAGGAGTCTAAGGTCGCATACACACGATCGGTCCAAACCGTTGAAAACGGACTGAAGTTCAGTTTCATCGGGGTTCAAACCGTCCGTGTGTACGCCCCATCAGTCTGTTGTCCTTCAGTCCAAAAATTTAGAACTTGCTTTAAAATCGGACCGATGCACGCCTACCGATCGGTCAAAACCAATGGTTAGTACGCAAAAGCATTGGTTCAAAATCTGCGCAAGCTCAGAATCAAGTCGACACATGCTTGGAAGCATTGAACTTAATTTTTCTCTGCAAGTCATTGTGTTTTACGTCACTGCGTTGGACTTGATCGGTTTTTGAACTGATGGTGTGTACGCACATCAGACCATCAGGCCGATTCAGCGGTGAACCGATGAAAATGGTCCGTCGGACCATTCTCATCGGATGGACCGGTCGTGTGTACGCGGCCTAAGTATGTATGTGTATTAAATCCTCCTGTACCACTTTGGGTCAATAAGGAACACTGGAATCTGTTCCCCCTTCTGTCTTGCAGAGCAATCAAGTGAGAAGTTTGACTGGAGGAAATGCAACAGTCTGAACGGGGACCAAGGAATCACCAGGGCATTCACCACGAAGCCCAGGCGTTTCCTAAATCTGGCCACAAACCTGTCCAGTTTCTTGTAGTCCACATCTGGTTTTTCATGCTTCTGACAGAAGATCAGGAAGATCAAGGGGTGAAGGGACCACTCCAGTCTAGGCATTAGCAACTGAAGAAATCCATGTGCTCCCAGTATCTACTCCCGGTATGCAGATGGCTGGAAGAGTTGGAATTTGGTGTTTCGGCCAGGTGAAACTCAGGCTTGCTTCCTTCAGAGATCTTACTCTTACTGGGTGACTGCTCTGAGTTACAGAATGTTGTTGGGGAGTGTTGACTCTTGTGGGGACCAGTTGCCCTGGAAAGTTAGGGAATTGTAGTTCCCGATCTAGTCCAATAGGCTAGCGTTCATCATGATTCCTATCTCGAAAGAGGGGATAAATGATTTAGAGGATTCTAGGACTTAGTTTGAAATCCACTATGCCGGGGAGAATTTTGCTGGCTGGACATCAGTATTGGGTGATCCAGAGAAGGGATCTGTTTAAGAATGTTGAGCTGAAAAGTTCTGAATTGAAACTAGGCAAATGGAACCGCCCTGAAGGAGGCTACCACGAGGCCCAGAATCCTCATGCAGAAGCGAGTCGAGGGATGCCTGATTGATGTGAGAATCTGACAAATGGACATTAGAGAAGCAACCTTTTCCTGGGAAGAGAACATTTTGGCCTGAGCTGTGTCTAGAACCAGTCCCAGATACTCCAGGCAGTGGGAAGGCTGGAGGGCAGACTTCTTGCAGTCGATCACCCGAAAGCTTGAAGCAGCTGGATCCTCTTTTCAGTGCTGCAAGGCAAGATCATGGCTGAGTAGTCTTTCAGCAGGAGGCTGGCTAGGTACCCAACAACAACAACCTCACAACATGGATGCCCCAAAATCTTAGCAGGGCCAGAGGGAAGCAAGAAACTTTGTTTAGACTCTTGATGCAGAAGACAGCCCAAAAGGCAAAGCAACAAATTGAAAGTGTCAGTCTTCCACAGAAAAGTGTAGAAAGCATTGGTGTGCAGACGAGATGAGAATGTGAAAGTAAAGCCTCGTACACACGATCAGATTTTCCGACGGAAATTGTGTGATGGGAGGGTTTTGTCAGATAATCTGACCGTTTGTAGGCTCCATCGGACGATTGTTGGATAGCATGCTTTAAAATTTTCCGACAACAAATGTGTGATGTCTGATTATCTGATTGTGTGTACACAAGTCAGTCGGAAAACATGTATGCTCAGAAGCAATGCTAACCATAGCACAACATTAGCAGAAGTTGCCCAAAGGATGGCACTAAAGAGCTGAAAAAACACATAGTTTCATATTTGTTGTCTGACAAAAAACCAACGCCCTTCGGACAAAATTGTGTGTATGAGGCTTAAACATCTTGGATGTCCACGGACGGCAGAAATTCCCATAATCTGAGAGAAGCGATGACGTATCTTTCAGACTGTATGTGAAATTTGGAGACAGGCAGATATTTGTTTAGGGATTTTAGGCAAAAGTCTCCATTAGGTTTTGGGACCATGAATAGGTTTAAACAAAACACTTTGAAACTTTCCTCTACAGTAACTGGGATTACCACTTCTTCTGCCTGAAATTGATTCACGGCTGTCCCAGGTCTGTCTGTCTTTGATGTGAAGCTATTTTGTATCCCCTAGAAATGACAGGTTGGACTGAGAGGTGAAGGACATTTCTGGTGCAAATGCCTACATGTGTCCCCCCACTCAGAAGAGTGAGGAACTGTCCCTGATTTGGAGCAATGTCCCTCTGTCCCTCTTCCCCCCTCATTTGTCCCTCATTTTGATCTGATCTATATAGCTGTATATAAAATTCACTTTTTATCTTTCAAAAAGTGTTTCCCAATGCTAAACCCTTCTTCCAAATTATACATTTCTGCATTTGTACATTTTAAAAGCCAATAAAAAAATAATAGTATTGGTAAAAAAAAAAAAAAAAAACCCTTGTGGATTTAATTAACCTTTTTTGGCAGTTAATTCTCCTTTAAGGGGTGTGACAAGGGGAGTGTCCCATGCCTACATATGTTTGCTGGTAGGTGTCCCTCATTCCCATCTCAAAATGTTGGGGGGTATGCTTTGAAGAGGGCTTCTGGGTAGGCTTGGAGGGTTTTGGGATCTAAGGCTTATAACAAATGGATGGACTCGCCTTTAATTTAGAGGAGGCGTCTGTGAGAAATCAAAGGACCCCTTTCGGTGAGAAGAGGTAGTTGCCACAACAGTATAGTAAGCTTAGGCTGTTTTTTGTGTGGTAGAAGTAATTCCCCCTCCCAGTAAATGTTTCAAGGAATTATCAAACAGGTGTCAACTAAAATGTACTGGAGATTTTAGTAGAATAAATCGTACTGGAGATTTTAGTCGACTAAAATACGACTAAAACAATTCAGATGACTACAAATAAATACAACTACAACTAAAATGGTCAGTAACATGATTAGGTATAAAAAGAACATCTTAGAGAGTCAGAGTGTCTCAGAAGAAAATATGGGCAGAGGATCACCAATCCGTGAAAAGCTGCAAATATTGTTAAAAATTTTCAGAATAATGTCCCTCAACATAAAATTGCAAAGACTTTAAATGTATCACCGTCTACTGTACATGATATCATCAAAGGATTCAGAGAATCAGGAGAAATCTCTGAGCGCAAGGTACAAGGCCGAAACACAATATAGGATGCCATGGTTTCCAGGCCCTGGTGAGGTGTAATTATAAGTATGCCCATGCTGCGTGTGAGAAATAACTTGTGAAAATCACAACTTTGTGGGTGGAACACATTTTATGTAATTTCTTAATTTTCCCAAAAAATTGGTAAAAAAAATTACAACTTAAAAAATGTCTTGTGCAGTCAAGTCGGTTATGGGCGCCCTGGGAAGCGATTTCCCATATCCTGTCTTTTATATCTCCTGGTTGGGACAAAACCCAACCTATCCTAGTGTCTGGGATAGACTTTTGCAGCTGTGTGCTAATGTTTTGCCCTGGGACAACCCACAATGCTCCCCTCCTTCATTCACGTGCCAACTCATTAATGACCACCTACAGTGGCAGCTGGTGGGTTCTTCTTTTGTGTGGGTGGGAAAAGAAGAACACACCCCCAGCGGTGTGGTACGGCACTTAAACCACCTACCCCCGGGGCAGTCCAGCACTTACCCGCGGGGCTGTGATGTCCTCTGCTGGAGTGCGGGCAGCGGCCCTGGTGTCTGCTCCTCCAGCGGCTTCCTCCTCCGTGTGTCTCCTCTTCCGCCAAAAGGATTGCATGACACTTTGGCCACTCGGGAAACAGGTCTCCCAGCCCTGCCTCCTGATTGTCGGGGAGGAACTTTATTGTTAAATAAGTGAACATTTAATCGCTATGGTCACACAACTGGGTTGCTGCGCAATGAAATGTTTTGCGCTACAAGGCCTTTGGCTCTAATCAGGTGCTTAAAAAAAACACCCGCCCTGCATTGAAATTAATAGTCCGGCGCCACTGACATGTAGATCAGGGGGCCGGACACATGGATAGGGGAGGCGGCGCCCATGCGCCCTGTATGCACGGGTTGCTACTGGCCACCTGAATGCTTACATGCTGTTTATAAGGAGATCCTTAGTTGCTGATATGTCGATTTAGTGTCTGTAGGTACCTTAAAGTACAGTGATGAAAAAAGTAAATTGCGTGCACTGTTGACACAGAAACAAAAAGACACACCTATAGCAATCGTTATTTGTCATAATCAGAAATAAGAACAATTGAGAGCTGAAAATAACAATTGCTATGGCAAATAATACATGTGTTATAGCTTAGTGAATTGAGCTCAGCTTCAACCCTGGGCTCATAAACATTAATACTGTTCTAATTATGGTGATCCCAAAAAAAGAAAATACAGCAATGCAGTTGCTAATTTAACTCTGCTGTAGGGAAAAAAAAATCCTTCTTGAGCACATTAACAGCAGTTAAGTTAATTCTCTGCATCAATCATGGATGAATTTCATTAATTATAGCTGGAGTTGTCATTACAAGGAAGAAAGGCATCATATCAAGATTTAAAGCATACCGTTTGAAACCGTTAAAGGCGCCAAGAGTAGAAATCACACAAGGTGTCTGCTATTAGCTTTGTTAACCAGAGAAGCCTGCTCTGTGCACCCCTCGGATCCCGCTTCGACATTAAATGCCTTGGCTTTAGGGGCAAGCCTTAATTAACTTCCCCCTCCTCTACTTCCAAACCACCACCCATTTCAGTTCAACGAGAGCCAATCAGGGAGCTTGCGTTGGAAAAAAAGGAACAGCAGGTAGCTGAAAGTAGACCTGGAGGGTGGGCTTTCCCCGTTAAAGCTAATATCCGACCCCCCCCCCCCCTCCATACACACTTTACATCACTGTAAGGCCTTGTACACACGAGGGAATATTTCCGCTGAACATGGTCCGACGGACCATTTCAGCCGAAAAATCCGCTCGTGTGTAGGGGCAAAGCATGCTTTGGAATTTTTCCGCTGGATAGCTGCCCGTCAGATATGTCCGCTGGTTAGTACGGCAAACCAGCGGACATATCTGTGAATGGATCCGACGCATGCGCGCGGAAGTGTTTACTTCCTGGTGCGGTGACGTGGTGGTCACGTGGCGGCGTCAACGTCACCGCGCTGTCCGCCGGTGGGGAATTTGATCCGATGGTGTGTACAGCCATCGAATCAAAGCAATCCGGCGGACAGATCCAATGGGAACGGTCCGTCGGACCGTTTCCATCGGATATATTACCTCGTGTGTACAAGGCCTAAAAAAACAGGGAGATCGTGGGAACCCTACTGAAAGCAGAGCTTAGGTACACATTAATGGCTGACTTGCATTAAAGAGCTAAAAACGTAACAAAGTAGCGCTATGAATGCCCAGAGAAGCTGAACATAGTACTTCTGACAATGGTAACCATTGAGCAACCTGTACTGGATAATCTAGGGCAGGGATATGCAATTAGCGGACCTTCAGCTGTTACAGAACTACAAGTCCCATGAGGCATAGCAAGACTGACAGCCACAAGCATGACACCCAGAGGCAGAGGCATGATGGGACTAGAAGTTGCAGCCCTCTTAATGCAGAGTTTCGCTGATTTATTAAATTTTTTTAAAGTCAGCAGCTACAAATAATGCAGCTGCTGACTTTTAAAATATGCACACTTACCTGTCCAGGGCGCCCGCGATGTCAGCACCTGAGGCCGATCTGTCCCTCAGCTCTCGGGTGCTACCGCCACCATCTTCGGTAAGGTAATCAGGAAGTGACTTACTCGTTCCCTATTGTGTGAGGCACACTGCGCGATCTGAATGGGCCCTGTCTTCTGGGACCTGTGTGTCTCCCAGAAGACAGCAGGGGGGACAGAGGAGGCGCCGGATATGGCATAGATAGCCGCGGATACTGTGGCTATCTATGCCCGGTAGTGGAAGCAAATACCTGTTTATATCTACTCCCCCCTGAAAAGTGTCAAATGTGACACTGGAGGGGGAGGATTCCGAAAAGCGGAAATTCCATTTTAGGGTCGAACTCCGCTTTAAGATCGGGGGAATCTTGTAACTGCACAAACAAAAAATAAATAAAAGGGCGCAAACTGCTCTGAGGAAGGAGGGTTGCCCCCTGAAACAAGTCAACTGGTATTATCATCCATTTGAGCTTGAAGAATTCCATTGATGGGCTTGCTTTTGGATCCTGGGACCAAACCTGATGTTTCAGTTATGGGACAGAGACAGAGACATGCATTATGATTCAGTTATGAATGAACACATGAGTGATCGGAGCTGCAGGGAACGGGGAATAGGAAAAGGAAAGAAGGTTACCACAGTGGCAGGGGAGGGGCAATCCCTGAAACTGATCCCTCTGTGGCTACCCATGCAGCAGCTGACACTCAGTGGGAGAGAGAGGAGGAGAAACCAGGAAAGGGGGTGTGATCAGCAGCTTTTGAAACTGCCTTCGCCATAAAGCTGATGTTGAACTGATGGGGCCCGGGCCCCATTCAGGAGGGCCAGTGCTACCCCCTTATAGGCAGCCCTGCCTGTTGCAAACTGATAATGCAGAGCTATTGCCTTAAGCCTCATACACACAATCAGATTTTCATCGGACAAATATGTGGATTTTTGTCTGAAGGGCGTTGGTCATGAACTTTTTCTGCATACAGACGGCAGAACTTTTTCAGCCAACATTCACAAAATTACGTGTTTTTTCTGCTCTTTAGCGCCACCCTTTGGGCAACTTCTGCTAATGTTGTCTTCTGGTTAGCATTGGTTTGGAGCATGCGTGTTTGTACTTTGAATTATAGTCGACGGACTTGTGTACACATTTGAGAGCATGACCTTCCAACCATCCAACACTTGTTGTAGGAAATGTCATGGACATGCAATAATGTCTGGCAGCTTACCTTCTCCTTATGTGTCCATTAGAGGCCTGACTCTATTCTGGTTGCCTTTTTATCATCTCTCCTTCCTGTATGGCCCCACCCCAGGCCATCCCAGGAAGTCTATATTAACTGTTGCACAGCAGGTCTGCTTTGCTGTTCAACTTTGTTTGTTAGCTGTTCCTGTCTGCCGTGTGATATGTTACCTTTCTGTGTACCGATTTTGGCTCGTCCCTGACTACTCTTGGTTGCCTGTGACCCTGACCTTTTGGCCTGTCCCTTTGTTACCCTTGTCTGCCTGTTGCCCTGACCTTGGCTTACCCATCACTATCCCTTGTGTTCTCAGTGACTGCTTCCGCTCTCTCCCTACAGAGCGTGACATGGGGGACCCCAGGGGTCGCTACCTAGGTTCAGCTGCGGCGAAGGCCATCCTCACCACTAGAGGCTCTGGTGGAAACCTGTTGGACCTTAGACTCCGTGCCCTGGGGAATCTTGGGCTCACGTTTCCTGTCCATCTGCAGCAGTCGGCTATTAGGTTCACTACCTTGCGATGCACTCCTGTCTCCAACGGGGGGCATCTGTCACCTGGCCACAAGTGGCCTGACAGGAAATTCCGACAATTGTCTGAGGGAGCATACAGACGGTCGGATTATGCGACAAAACACGTCCATCACACAATTTTTGTCGGAATATCCAATCGTGTGAACTGGCCTTTACAATAAGCAGTAGGATTGTCATCTTTTGCTTCATGGTTGTCCTGAGGCTGCCCTATTTGACTGACCGAACAGGCAACCCAACAGATTACACATTACAGGTGGCTAATTCCTATTCCCGAGTATCCCAAAACCAGCAAGATGGTGTAACGTCACCATCTCCAGTGCTGATACAGGTGCTTTTCTTTTTTCTAACAGCTATTATACACTGTTTTTGGGTGGAGGGGTGGGGCCTGAATATAAAGGGGTGGACTTTGCATTTTAGTACAAGGTCCGATATCAGATAAGCGGCGCCGTAGCAAAGCAACAACCACCAATCAAAGGCCTGTATCGTTTTTCAGCACCAGACTGGGCAAGAGACAATTTAATTTCAGTTGGCGGTAATAAACTACATGTGATTAATCTGTTCTCGCTGCCTGCAATCTGTCAGTCAGGGTGGAGCAGAACGCAGAGGCGATGAGGGGGTGACGCGTCACGCCATATCTTATAATGAACAGATATAGGACATGTACTAATCAAAACACGACACGCGGTTCAATGATTAATGAGCGCTGTCATATTTAATACGAATGCATATAGGGCTATAAACGTCTTTTTTATTTGCCGTCAGTAATGTAGTGTGACGTTCCCGCCGAGCTGCCATTTCCTATACGCTGCTCTTTAATGCACGCTAAGATGGAGTTAGCGCTGCACACTTTATCTTGCTAATTATTTGTGCTTGGCTTAAAGTGACGTGCTGACTGAGCCACAATTTTTAGCTGTGTTAATTGTCTGTGCGGCAGGGGGATTTTCCAGACTTTCTGGGTCATTTATGAACCAAACAAGAAAGAATTGTGGACATCAAGCTATATTTTATGCAGCAGATTGCCCGTGTTGCCTGCTGCTGGAAAAAAGGGAGCGTGCCGACTTCTGCAGAACTTGGTGGATGTACGATAAATTTAGAGGCCTAGTTATAAATGGCTGAAATTAATCTTGTGTGTTCATTCACAGGATAATTCAAAAGGTTTGTTCAATTTTTTTTAGAGACGCTGTCACCTAATCAACCCCCCCAAAGCAAAGTACTCCTATTAATCAATTCCCATCCAGCGTTCGTATACACGATATTACCAAAATTATTGGGTCGCCTGCCTTTACACACACATGAACTTTAATGGCATCCCAGTCTTAACCACCTAAGACCCGGACCATTATGCAGCTAAAGGACCTTGCCCCTTTTTGCGATTCGGCACTGCGTCGCTTTAACTGACAATTGCGCGGTCGTGCGACGTGGCTCCCAAACAAAATTGGCGTCCTTTTTTTCCCACAAATAGAGCTTTCTTTTGGTGGTATTTGATCACCTCTGTGGTTGTAATTTGTTGCGCTATAAACAAAAATAGAGCATCAATTTTGAAAAAATGCTATATTTTTTACTTTTTGCTATAATAAAATATCCCCAAAAAAGATATAAAAAAAAACATTTTTTTCTCAGTTTAGGCCGATACATATTCTTCTACCTATTTCTGGTAAAAAAAATCGCAATAAGCATTTAACGATTGGTTTGCGCAAAATTTATAGCGTTTACAAAATAGGGGATATTTTTATGGCATTTTTATTAATATTTTTTTTTCTACTACTAATGGTGGCGATCAGCGATTTTTTTCATGACTGCGACATTATGACGGGCACATCGGACAATTTTGACATATTTTTGGGATCATTGTCATTTTTACAGTAAAAAGTGCTATAAAAATGCACTGATTACTGTGAAAATGACAATTGCAGGTTAGGAGTTAACCACTAGGGGGCGCTGTAGGTCTTAAGTGTGACCTCATATGTGTATCTAACTGCAGGGGGGCGGGGCTAGACGTGTGATGTCAGTGATCGTCTTTCCCTATATCAGGGAACAGACGATCACTGACACTGTCACTAAAAAGAATGGGGAAGGTGTGTTTACACACACCTCTCCCCGTTCTTTAGCTCCTGTGACGGATCGCGGGACACCGGCGACGAAGCTTCTGAGCTTCACGCGCGACCCACGGCTGGGCACTTAAAATGGACATACCCTTGCATTAGTTGAAAAAACATCCGATGGTAACAACCCCCCCCCCCCTTTGTTTTACTTACCTGACCCTCGAAAGTCCTGCGCTCGCCCCCGTCATCCTCCTTGGTTCTCAATCTGCGGCCGTTGATTGGCTAGGTTGGATGGATTGTGAGCGGCGCAGCCATTGACTGGCGCTGCTGTCAATCGCATGCAATGACGCGACAGGGCGGGACCGAATGATACAGTGAACGGCTATGGCCGCCGCTGTATCACGGGAGCGTGCTGGCAAGAGCTTACCACCATGCGAGGGAGCTTGCTTGAAGGTGGAAAGCTCTTGCGAGGAGGAGCCGAGACAGCCGCCAGGGGACCCAAGAAGACCGGGTTAAGGGACATCCTGTGCAAAACGAGCTGCACAGTGGAAGTATAACAAGTTTGTATTTAACCCAAAAAAAATTCCTTTAGTGTTCCTTTAAGCCTCGTATACGCGTCCGGTTTTCCCGGCAGGAAAACTGCCAGAAGAGTTTTTGGCTGGGAAAACCTGACGTGTATATGCTTCCTCGCAGTTTTCCCGTCAGGAAAACAGCCGGGAATCCCATCGGGAAAATAGAGAACCTGCTCTCTATTTTCCCGTCGGGATTCCCGGCATTTTTTTTTTTCACCAGATCTACTACTTTTCCTGCCGGGTTCTCGGCTTTCCCCTCGGTTTTTTCGGCGGACTTTTTTTTTGAGTTGGCCTACTCTTTGCAGCTATAACAGCTTCAACTCTTCTGGGAAGGCTATCCACAAGGTTTAGGAGTGTGTCTATGGGGTTGTTTGACCATTCTTCCAGAAGCGCATTTGTGAGGTCAGGCACTGCTGTTGGACTATTCATCCCAAAGATGTTCTAACTGGTTGAGGTCAGGCAGGATAGTCAAGTCCCCTCACCCCAAACTCGCTCATCCATGTCTTTATGGACCTTGCTTTGTGCACTGGTCCAAATCATTTGGTGGAGGGAGGATTATGGTGTGGGGTTGTTTTTCAGGGGTTGGGTTTGGCCTCTTAGTTCCAGGGAAGGGAACTCTTAAGGCGTCAGAATACCAAGACATTTTGGACAATTTCATGCTCCCAACTTTGTGGGAATAGTTTGGGGAAGGCCCCTTCTTGTTCCAACATGACTGCGCATCAGTGCACAAAGCAAGGTCCATCAAGACATGGATGAGCGAGTTTGGGGTGGAGGAACCACTTGACTGACCTTAACCCAATAGAACACTTTTGGGATGAAATAGAGTGGAGACTGTGAGCTGGGCCTTCTAGTCCAACAATAGCGCCTGACCTTACAAATGCGCTTCTGGTTCGCACATGCTCAGTGAGAAGCCGAAAAGGAGGCACAGCCAGATTCCAAAAGTAAAATTAAACAGACTTTCCTTTCCGGAATTTTCCTTCAACTTGAAAATTGTGATAGAGTGGTGGGGGTTTGTTAGGGACTTTACTGTAATGAAGCCATGGCCTGGTGAAGTGTAAAGTCCCACCCCCTTTGCTCTCCTCCTTTTGAATTTGCAAATCGTGAAATACTGACCCATGCTGCAGAAAACTCTGCACCAGGCATTCAGAGAACAGTCATGTGACCCTACACCCATGCATTTGATCATATGATCTCAGCTGCAGTGGCTGAGTAGGCTGATGTTCAGGCACATCCAGCCAATAGAAAGCTCTGCAATTCTGACCCTCCCCTTAAGCGGGAATTGCTGACCAAATGCTTCCGCACGTGGTCACCTGATTAGCTGCTGTGGGACCGGGGCTCCAATTATTATTTTTTTTGGGGGGGGGGGGGGTTTGAATGATATATTAGGGATCTAAACAGACTGGGACAAATAAAGAAAATTGAGGACACAGATTCTTCAGTTCCTTGCTCTGTAACCTCAGCTGCATTGAAGATGAATGAACAGGAGACAAAGAATCCTGTTCAATCATAAACTGAAGCATAGTTAAGACAGTTTACTATGCTCAGTTAATAATGGACACAGGAGCGATTAGTAGCGATCGCTCACTGTGTTGAATTCAGAAAAGGAAGGGGTCAATAAATGACATTTACTGGCTCCTTCCCCACGTTCCATCCACCTGTGAACCCAAAGCAGCCAGCACAAGAGAAAAGCCGGAAACTCTGCGCGGGGGGGGGGGGCGGGCACACAGGTGGGCAGCACAAGGAGGGGGATTGGTGTGGTGGGACAGGAGAACAATTACAGAATGATGCACCATGTCCGTGTCTCCCCCTCCAGCAGCTGAAGGCTGGCGGTAGGGAGAGGGGGAGAAAAAGACTTTCAGCTGCTGGAGGGAGAGACACAGACACAGTGCATCATCTGGTAATTGCGCTCCCATCCTGCTGCATTGATCCCCCGGAAGTCTGGGCCCCTCGGTGTGCCCAGGCCCCCTTACAGGAGTCTCTGTGTAGGAGAATTATCTGAAATAGGTGATTAGAAATGTCTTTAAGCATTCAAGTAGTAGGGTGGGCAGGAAGCTGGCAACTTTGACTCCTAAAAGCATAGGCATGATGGGATTTGTAGTTTCATCACAGCTAGAGGGCCGAGGTTGCCCACCCCTGGTATAGACCCACATCAAGGAGTGAATCTGACATTTGAGAAATATTCACTGCAGGTGAATTGTACAGGTGCATACTGTATCTTTTAAGCTATTGTGATTGATTCACCACCAGTAAATGTTTTGGAAAAGTAAAATTTAATGCAAGCCCCAAAAAGTTACCCTCTGAAAACTGATGTCACCTTATTCAGAGCCAAGGGCACGGAAATATCACGAGGCCGGTCCACTTTGTGGAAAGCCACTACAGTGATGTCAAATATTAATCTTTAGACCATCTAAGAAACACTACGTCTAATTAAAAGGTGTTCATACAAAGAGTAGATGAATGCAATGAATGGTTCTTTTATGCAATTATATCACAATTATTTTTCAGGTCAATATTCTGCTTTCTTAATGGAACTTTTTATTCTAAGTAATTATGGGCTGATGAGGACTTTCATTTAGAAATTAAAAAATGAAGCTATTTATATACCGTAAAGATAAGTATAGCAATCATCTATAAAGAACACCCTTTACCAAAAAAAAAAAAGTATGATTTTTTTTTTTTTTTATAAATACAAAATGAAAATGTATTCAATTGAAATCAAAGGGAAACTTTTTTTTACTTATAGATAGAATAAAATGAACGAGGATGACAGAAGGAAAGTGTCTGGATGGCCAGGCGGAAATGCTCCAACCTGGTGACTGAGGATCAGATAATCAGAATATATCTCTACTGACATTGTCCACACGCTGCATGAGAAATCGTTAAAATATTCTCAAATATTCCCTGTTCTCAAATTAGATATAGCTCATATTAGATATCTACAGAAAAACACACAGGGCCCGATTCAGATACATTTGATGTATCTGTCCATCGGCGTAGCGTATGCCGTTTACGCCTTATTTGTGCCTTATTCAGAAAGCACTTGCTCCATAATATGCGGCGCCGTAGCGCAAAGTGCCCGGCGTAAGGCCGCGCAATTCAAATTTGTGATGTGGGGGCGTGATTTATGTAAATGAATCATGACCCCACGTAATTGACGTTTTTTTTTGGACGTCGGTTACGTCGTTTGCGTAAATCGTTCGGGAATGGGGCTCAACGTTAGTTACGTTCACGTCGTTTACATTGACAAAGAGCGACGTAATTTTGCGCAAAATCACGTCGCTATTTGTCAATGTAAACGACGTGAACGTAACTAACGTCGAGCCCCATTCCCGAACGATTTACGCAAACGACGTAACCGACGTATAATTCGACGCTGTTCCGACGTCCATACTTAACATTGGCTACGCCTCCTGTAGCAGGGCTAACCTTACGCCGCAATAACGCTTACGTAAACGATGCAAATAATGACGGCCGGCCGCAAGTACGTTCGGGAATCGCCGTAAATCCCTCATTTACATATTCGACCCGTAAAACGACGGAAGCGCAACCTAGCGGCCAGCGTAAAACTACAACTAATATACGATGGTGTAACAGACTTACGCCGCTATATTAGTAGAATACCGGCGTATCTTCTTTTCTGAATAGCAAAAAAAGATACTCCGACTATTCTAAATATTTACGCAGCGTATCTATTGATACGCTGCCGTAAATACTATCTAAATCTGGCCCATAGATTAGATAGAGAGAGAGAGATTAAAGAGAGAGAGAGGGGAGGTGAGGCAGAGGTAGAGAGAGAGAGGGGGGTGAGACAGAGAGAGAAGGCAAGGGATCAGAGATCTAGATATATACCGTATTTATCGGCGTATACCGCACACTTTTTTCCCCTAAAAATAAGGGGAAAATCGTCGGTGCGCGATATACGCCGAAATGCGCTTCCCGCGCTCAGTTTGAACTGAGCCGCCAACATACACCGAATGCAGTACACTCGGGTACATTCGGCCAGGCTCGGCTTCGCTAGTGCTCACGCATAAACGTCACAGAGCGTGAGCACGAGCGAAGCTGAGCCTGGCCGAATGTACCCGAGTGTACTGCACTCGGTATATGTCGGCGGAGGCGTTCAAACTGAGCGCCTGAAGCAGGGATTCGACTCGAGACATTGCTGGAGAAGCCGGGAGGACACCACTGAAGCCGAAGACGGTCGGCGGACCGGACGATGGACGCCGCGCAAGACACCAAAACTGTAAGTACTAAAAGTACTAAAATGTTTTTTTCCAGGTCCACATTAGGGGTGCGCGCTATACGCCGTAGCGCGCAATACCCCGATAAATACGGTAGATATATTTAGCTATAGAGAGAGAGATCAGGGAAATATACTATAGAGAGATGGAGATTAGAGAGAGATGAGAAGGAGGGAGATATTTGAGACAAAGATTAGAAAGAGCTTAGAGGGAGATGGTGATAGGAGAGAGAAATTATAGAAAGAGAGAGATTAGAGAGAGAGAGAGATGTTAAAGAAAGAGAGAGATTAGAGAGAGATAGAGATGTTAAAGAAAGAGAGAGATTAGACAAAGAGATTAGAGGCAGATAGAGAATAAATAGAGACATTATAGAGAGAGAAAGATTAGGTCTGTGGCAGAGACTTAATCCTATTCATCCGAGTGACACTCTGGCTGCCAGGCTGGTAAGAGAGACCTCTCCAGATGCACTATACCCACCAGTGGCGGTGCGTCTATAGAGGGCACTGGAGCGCCTCCCCCTCTGGCTCTCGCACCGCCACTGATTACAATAACATAGATTCATGCATTGCATGAATCTATGTTATTGTTGCCGGCCGCTGACGCCGACTATTCAGATCGCTGGCCACCTGAATAACGCCAGCTGGTTGGCTGTGTGGAAGTGCCTATCAGAGCCTCGCTATAAGAGCCTCCCTTCACTTTCCACTGTTTACTGTTTTTACCTGGCTGGGTAAAAAAAGCAAAGAAAAGACGCCTGTCTTGTGGACATTGACTTTACTACAGCTCTCATCCAATACCCTAGACAGCGGAGATACAGAGTTAACGTGCCACCCAAATCAAACCAGCAGCTCCTTCGGGGGTACTGCTACAAGAGTAAGCAGTTTCAGTACTGGAATGGAGCCGGTACAACTGTGCAAGACTGAAGAGGAAGCTGGGGTTCAGTTGGTAAATTCTGGACCACACATACTGTACACAGACCACCCCAGTATAATACAATATTGTAGAGTATACATAGAACCTCTACCGGTCTGGCAGGGTTGTGAAAGGCCATGATTCTGGCAGCAAGCTTAAAATTTCTAATAATTAACAGCACAGTAATTAAGTACTGTGTAATGCTGTATGCCCTAGTGACTTGGCCTGTAAATGGACTATAAGAACACAAGTAGGACGTATCTTTACAACACAGCCAATCCTCATTTCCTCAAAACTAGGGCAAGGAGAAAGCAAGAGACGTCACCTGGAGCAACCTGTCTGGTTTAGGTCCACTGTTGGGACAAATAATAGCATGAGAGTCATGTATGGATGTCAGCCCCAGTGACGTAAATGCTACGCAGCTTCTAACCAGGTTCCCAGTAGTATCATTCTCTATAAACCTTACATAGAAAGGGTAAAGAATAGGTTACCCCAACATTTCATATTCATAAAATGTGTCCTCTAATCGAAAATTTTGATTACGTTTTAGTCATAGTCTTCTGACTAAAAGGCCATTTTAGTTTTGTTCTAGTCGACTTAAATTGAATGGACTTGAATGGAGTTTAAGGAGAAATACAGCCAAAGCATGTTTGGCTGTACTTCTCTTATGGATAACAGTTCATTCTGCACTCCTGTGACACGTTTTCAGCAGACAGCGGGCTGAAGTCCTTCTGATGTCACTGAGCTGTTTCAGGCTCATGCAACATTGCGACAATTAAGTCGGGATCCATCCACATGCCTGAACCGGCACCCGGCTCAGCTTCTTAGCGATCTGCTGAGAGCCTGAGCCGGCCGCTCCCGCCCCCTCTACAACCCAGCACTCCAGTGAGCGTGGGGGGGACAAAGCAGAGAGCCAATGGAGCGCTGAGTTGTAGAGGAGGCGGGAGCAGGCGGGCTCAGGCTCTCAGCAGATTGCTGAGCGGAGAGCAGTCAGCTCATGGAGCTGTGAGAACCGAGTAATCTGCGGTATTAGATTGCTCGGTTCTTAGTGTTAGAGGCACCAGGGGACAGATGCTGCATCCACCTAGGTAAGTATGAATCATAAAAAAAACAAAAAACACATACTTATCTTTTAAATTGTAATGCATTATTTAACAACTTGCCTACCGAGCACTTTTCTAATTTCCTGCCCAGGTCAATTTTCAGCTCTCACCCGTTGAATGACTATTGTGTGGTCATGCGACACTGTACCCAACCAACATTTTTATCATTTTTTTGAGACAGATAGAGCTTTCTTTTGGTGGTATGTAATCACCAGTGTTTTTTTTATTGACACTCTGCACTTAATGGCAAGTGACAAGCTGCATCTGGTGGCAGGTGACGTGGCAAGTGACACACTCGGGGCTCCCACCGATTCAGCATTATGGCGAGTTGAACTATTTTATTTTATATTACAATATAATAATATAAATATTGCACAGTGGCTGCTATTGATGGGCACAGTGGCTGCTATTGATGGGCACAGTGTGGCTGCAATTGATGGGCACAGTGTGGCTGCAATTGATGGGCACAGTGTGGCTGCAATTGATGGGCACAGTGTGGCTGCAATTGATTGTTTTCTTTTTTCAAAAATGTTCAGTTTGTTTGCGCCCGCCCATATATTTAGAGTACCAGCCGCCACTGGATACCCCGTACTCAAGGAAGTTTCAAAGTAACAAAGATTGTTCATAGTAGATGAAACCAGCGTTGTACCTTGTTGGGCTTGACGGCTCTCTGAAGGTTCTCTATCCATTTGTCTCTTTCAGCAGCCGAACGACAGGCAAAGCATTTGGTACCCGATGCTGTTGTCACCTGCAGAGGGGAAGAAGAGCAGTCAGAGATGATGCACTACGAACAACAGCTTGCAGATCAGAATGTTCAAACCTCGCTGTGCTGGGGTGTCAAAAATTAACGAAGACCAATACAACGGAAAAGTGCGGCTTTGAAGCCCAACTAGAGCCAAGATTTTTTTTTTTTCCTTTTTGAAAAGAGCAGAGAAGGTTTAGAAGCTCCATTTTTATCCTTGTCTATCAATTCCCATCACCCCCTCACAAGTCAGCCATTACAATTTTTTTTATTGTTCAGCTGGTTACAACAGAGCATTCAGCCAGACAGTTCGTATTTTGAATTATGTGTTCAGGTTTCAGGCAAACTGAAACCCGGACACATTATTCAGACCAGGCTGTGTCTCCCCAAGTAACCAAGATAGTCACACACAAATGTGTTGCCACTAGGGGTGCTACGGATTGTCGCCGATCCGTGATCCGAACGGGTCACCCCGTTCGGATCGGCACACCACGTGATATGCGGAGTGCTCCGGAGCCTTGGTCGTAGGAAAGTCCCCGGCTTAGGCCTAGCTCCGGAGCGGCGGCCATCTTGCTCCACCCCCGTGTGCTTGTCAGAGCACAGCATGACACGCCTTCTCGCCTCAGCGCGCTACAGACCCGGAACTGCCTGCAGACATGTGGAGACAGCATTGGTGAGCTCTGCACCTGCAGGTAGGAGCTACACCATCACCTGGGGAGCATGTCTGTACACCAGGGTGGAGGGGGGTGGATAGTAATTAGGTTGGTGTAACAAGATTTTTATTTATTTTTAAATTTTTCCCGATCCGAAAACAATCCGATTGTGACATCTGATCCGAGGATCGATCCGATCCGTGATTTTTTTGATCCGTTGCACCCCTAGTTGCCACCCAGGAGCTATGGGTGGCTGTCTGGGGGAAGGTTTGACATCACTAGGGGGCAGGGTAATGATGTCAGCAAAAGCAATTTGGCCACACCCACTATTCACCGTGGCACGCTATGCACACTTCATTACTACTCTCCTTGAGGGCACCCAAAGGTGTCCCAGGCCGCTAAAGTGTTCGGGTTTGGCTTGAAGAAAAGATGCCAACCCAAACTCCAGACAGAAAACAAGACTGGCTCTATCCTAATGCAGAAGCTCAGAGTGTGCCGCACAATCAGAGTAAGCTATTTCAATACAGGGACCAGTACGACTTTGGACAGGGACCAGTACAACTTTGGAAGCTTAAAAGAAAAAGCTGGAGTCCAGCTTTAAACAAGAACATCACCTCAAAACAAAACTCCTGTCCCAAGATACTGCTGTGCACGGGTTTCACCACCGAATCTTCATCCAGATTCAGATCCAAGGCTTCCGCGGCGCTGCTCGGACTCAGCAAAGACTCATGGGAGTGCGATTCCTTGAATGCCTGCATGAGGCGAGCCCTGGAGGAGAGAGGGGGACAATACAGAGACATTGGTGACAGTCCTTTGATGGGGAACGTTTATCTGTATAAATATAACTGCAATCTTGTTTGACTGAGGAAAAACACAAAAAATAACAAAAACATTATGATTTCTTTGCTGCCATTTTTTTTCCTAAGGCCTGTGTGTTGATTTACCTACTTTATTATACAGTGAGGGAAAAAGTATTTGACCCCCTGCTGATTTTGTACGTTTGCCCACAGATAAAGAAATGATCAGTCTATAATTTGAAGGCTCCATGCACACTGAAGCTATTAAAAAAAAAGCTATTAAAAAAATGCCAGTAGCTTTGCAGGGAGCCTTGCAACATTTTTTTAGCGTTTTTGCAATAGCTTTAATCAGCGTTTTTTCAGTGTAGCTTTCTTTATCGTACATCACGGGACACAGAGCGCATAGTCATTACATATGGGTTATATGGGTACCTTCAGGTGTGGACACTGGTGTAATCAACTTCACAGGAAGTTCCTCCCTATATAACCCCCTCCCACTGAGAGTGCTTTAGTTTTTTCGCCAGTGTCTTAGGTGTTGGTCACGTCTAGCTGTCCCTCGGAGGTCTCGGGACCCAGGATAGCTAGCCGGATCCGTCCGAAGTGCTTCAAAGCCAAGGTGTACGGTACCCGGGCCCTGCTGGAGTGGGGTTTTGCCTATAATGCCTCTCCTTGGAGGGCTGGATTCTGGGCTCCAGTGCCTTGGTCTCTTCCAGGACTAAACGCTACTGATGCCAGGATGCTATATAGGTCCAGGGGTGTGGGTTCCTTAAACACAGGACCCCGGTCCCTGAAGGTCCGAGACAATACCCACGGAGATGGGGGAAGATTGGGCCTCTTGCAGTTTGCAATACCCTGCGGCGTGGAGCAGGTAAGAGGGAACCTGCGGGACTTGGTTCGACAGTAGGTATCCCCCTGGGGGTTCTGGGTTGGCTAACAGTATGCTTGTGCATCAGCCACTATCTCCACTATGTCTGTGTGGGCAGGATGGGATACTAATGTTTACCCAGATAACATGTAGATATATGTATACTTGTGTAAGATATATATTTGCTACTCACCCCAGGTCTGCCTGTTAGCATTGATACTGCAACCCCACATGTTTTAAAGAGGAAATTGCTGGTGAAAACTCCTGTTTCTTAGGAAGCCCATGGGGACAGCTTCCTCTCTGTGTGTGCACTACAATAAGATTAGTGCTTACCTGGTGTCTGTTGGTGCTGCCTGGCGCTGGTCCGTGTCGTTTCCTCTGCTCTGCTTCCTCCGTGTGGTTTTCAGCGTGGGGGGGTGCGCGCGCGTGCGCGCGCGTGCACGCCGCCTTTTATAGCGTCAGCGTGCGTCGGGGGGGCGGGCCAGCAGCGTCAGGGTCTGTTTAAAGGAAAAGCTTTTTCTCTGGCTGGTCTTTCCCTCCTGGAGGCAGAGGAAGAAAGGATACAGAGCGTGCAGCTGGGTCTTTTGGCCACAGTGACACCCAGTGGCGGTTTGTGGATCTTCAGGTCTAGGACTTAGTTCCACTATTGACCAGAAAAAAAAAAAAAAAAAAAGTTTTTTTGCTTAAAGGGACTCAGCCTTAGATCCAGCAGTATCTGAGTCAACCTTGGACTCCGGCTAACGGGCATTGGTGTTGCAATACTCACAGGTTTTCCTCAGTATTGCCACCTCCCGGGCGGGTAAAAAAAAAAAAAAAAAATTTTTTTTCGTTTTCCTCAGCCTGTTTTCATATTAATTACTCCTAGCTACAACAGTCAGGTGTTGGCTAGAGGGGTGACTCAAGGTTGTGCAATGGCTCCAAAGGCATCAGGACCAGCCAAGGCTGCAAAAGGTGCCAAGAAACAAAAGGGGTCTCCATCGGGGTCAGAGGATTTGGGCCAGGCTTCAACGGCCCCACCCTCACCAGTTAGACCACCGAGTAGCATAGTACAAGAGCCATTGGGGATGCTGGGGGCAGAGGCGGCCCCCGATCCACCCATTCCCGTTTACGTAATGGAAGAAATGCTAGCGACCACCCTGGGTGGGCTAGAGAAAAGGTTAACTGCTTTGTTTGCCCGCCCTTTGCCAAGTAGCAAACGGGCTAGATCCCCCTCACCTAGTTTGGTGTTTTCAGATGCGGAGGTCTCCTCTTCGGAGGAACGGGACCCACAAGGGGATCAAGCAGACCCAAGTCCCGAAGGTTCAGACATGGAGGGTCCACTGTAGATGAATATTTTTCGGCCTCTCAAGCGGAGAGCCTGTGGATCCAGTCTTTGACCGATATAGTTCGCACTGCTTTTAAACTTCCAGTGCTAGAACTAGTAGCCCCTGTGGTATCCTCATTGGGTTCTTTAAAGGCTCCATTAACTTGTGTGTCTTTTCCGATTCACCCCCTTCTGCGGAGCGTGATTTACCAGGAGTGGGCTCGACCTGATAGGATCTTTATCCCTCCTAAGAGGTTCTCTATTCTCTATCCTATGGAAGAGGAATTTTGAAAGAAATGGGCACTCCCCACAGTGGACGCGGCCATTTCCTGCGTGAATAAATCCCTGACCTGTCCGGTTGGAAATGTCCAGTTGTTCAAGGATCCGGTCGACAAAAAATTAGAGACCCTACTGAAGGCTTCTTTCACCACAGTAGGTGCCATGGTTCAGCCAGTGGTGGCAGCCATTGGCGTTTGTCAGGCCTTAAAGGATCAGGCAAAACAGATGTTAAAGGACATGCCGGCTCAGCAAACTCGTGAATTAGCAGATTTCCCTAGGGCTCTCTGCTTTGCAGTAGATGCTATTAAGGACTCCATCCAACAGGCATCCCGGTTATCTCTGCTGGTGGTTCACATGCGTCGTCTTCGTGGCTAAAGAACTGGTCAGCAGAGGCACCCTGCAAAAAGCTTTTAGCAGGGTTTCCCTTTCATGGGGGAAGACTATTCGGTGAAGACCTAGATAAATATATCCAAACCATATCAAGTGGTAAAAGTTCTTCCTTACCGGTCAAGGAAAGACCGCGTGGGCCCGCGTTTAAACGACAGGCCTTTCCAGGCTCGGCCCCTTCGACTTCCCGTCAGTATCGACGGCCTCCCGGGCGTTCAGCAGTTAATAGCCGCCCACAGGGACAAGCCGCGGCAAACAAGAGGCCCTGGTCTCGCAAGCCGGCTAAACCAGTCATCAAGTCAGATTCATGAAGGGGCGCCCCCACTCTCTTGGGTGGGGGGAAGACTTCAGTTTTTCTCCGAAGTCTGGAAGGCCAGAATTCCCGACTCTTCGGTTCGGTCCGTGGTAGCCACAGGCTACAAACTAGAGTTTCGAGAAATCCCCCCTCCTCATTTTCAGGGGTCAAGTCTTCCAAGCGACCCGTTAAAGAGGGCCTCTCTCGTAAAGGCGTTGGATCGCCTCTGGCTCCAAGGAGTAATTGTAGTACCAACCCAAGAAAGGGGTCTGGGATTCTACTCCCCATACGTTCAGTGACAGCCAGCCTGCATCAAGGCGACTTTCTAGCATCTATAGACATAAAGGATGCATATCTGCATGTGCCGATCTACCCAGCACATCACAGGTTTCTTCGTTTTATGATAGATCAAAGTCATTTCCAGTTCGTAGCCCTCCCTTTCGGGTTGGCAACAGCTCCGCGGGTATTCACAAAGGTGTTAGCCCCGGTGCTAGCCGTCCTAAGGACAGAAGGCATTTTGGTCCTGGCATACCTGGACGATCTCCTGGTTATTGACAGATCAGCTTCCAACCTCAATCAGGCAGTAGTCCGCACAGTTCGGCATCTACAAGAATTCGGGTGGGTTGTGAACCAAGGAAAATCGAGGTTGCAACCCACAAGACAGTTGGAATATCTAGGCCTTCGGTTAGATACAGAATGCCAGAGGATATTTTTACCTCAAGAAAAGATCAGGTCATTGACTCAAACAATTCAAATAGTCCTAGGCAAAAAGAGGCCGACTATTCGCCTATGCATGCGACTGCTGGAAAAGATGGTAGCCGCCTTCGAAGCAGTGCCCTATGCCCAGATCCATACCAGAGTTCTCCAGGCAGCTATTCTCTCTGCTTGGAACAGGTCCATACAGGCATTAGACCGTCCATTAGGTCTTTCCCCAGGAGTCAGGCGCAGCCTGTACTGGTGGCTGGTCCCTCAAAAATTGTCAAAAGGGAAAACCTTTTGCCCCATCACGTGGAAAATAGTAACCACAGATACCAGCCTAACAGGCTGGGGGGCAATCTTAGGAAAACGGACCCAGCAGGGACAGTGGTCAGAGGCAGAAAGTCTGCTTCCCATCAATGTCCTAGAGATCAGAGCTGCTCGGTTGGCCCTGGTCGCCTGGACTCTCCCCCTGCAGGGTCTGCCAGTAAGGATACAGTCCGACAATGCCACAGCGGTGGCATACATAAACCACCAGGGGGGCACAAGGAGCCTAGCGGCTCAAAGGGAAGTAAACCTGATTGTCTCATGGGCCGAAGCCCATGTACCCTGCATCTCAGCAGTGTTCATCCCAGGGATAGACAATTCTCAAGCAGATTTTTTGAGTCGTCAACAGTTACTCCCGGGAGAGTGGTCTCTTCACCCCCAGGTATTCCAAGAGATTTGCCAAAGATTCGGAGTTCCCGAGGTGGACATCATGGCAACAAGATTCAACAAGAAATTGGACAAATTCGTATCCCGAGCCAGGGACCCCTCGGCCTACGGGACCGATGCGTTGGTTTGCCCCTGGCACCAGTTTTCTCTCCTGTATGCGTTCCCTCCACTACAGATGATTCCCCGCCTTCTACGAAGGATCAGGGTGGAGCGCAGGCCGGGATCCTGGTGGCCCCAGCCTGGCCCAGAAGGGCTTGGTACGCACTCATCGTGAGGATGTCAGTAGGGGCACCGTGGCCACTCCCCCTGCGCCCAGATCTGCTGTCTCAGGGCCCGATCTACCACCCTGCTTCACAGCAGCTAAATTTGATGGCTTGGCGGCTGAATCCCTAATTCTTAAGGGCAGAGGCCTCTCAGCCCAGGTCGTATCTACGTTAATTCAGGCTAGAAAGCCAGTCTCTAGAAATATCTATTACAGAGACTGGAGGACCTATGTGGAGTGGTGCGAGTCTCAAGGAGGGCATCCTCGCAAGTTTTTATTGACAGGATCTTGCGATTCCTCCAGGTTGGCGTTGACAAGGGGTTGGCTCTTAGTACTCTAAAGGGGCAGGTGTCTGCCTTATCGATATGGTTTCAAAGGCCTTTGGTCACGCATTCGCTTGTGAAAACCTTTTTGCAGGGGGTCTTGCATGTGAATCCCCCTATTAGAGCTCCCCTCGGCCCCTGGAATTTAAATCGGGTCTTGTCAGCTTTACAAAAGCAGCCGTTTGAACCTCTGACAGAAATCCCTCTTGTGCTGCTAACCCGAAAGTTGGTTTTCTTGGTGGCTATGGCTTCGGCCAGAAGGGTCTCCGAGCTGGCAGCCTTGTCTTGCAGGGAACCGTACCTGATTCTGCATAAGGACAGAGTGGTTCTGCGGCCTCAGCCTTCTTTCCTTCCTAAGGTCATATCCAGTTTTCACTTGAATCAGGACCTAGTCCTACCATCCTTCTTTCCTACTCCCCAGTCCAGAGAGGAAAGATTGCTTCATACTTTGGACGTGGTCCGAGCCATGAGGGTTTATCTCAAGGCTACAGAGAAGATTCGGAAAACAGATGTGCTTTTCGTTCTCCCGGATGGCCCCAAGAAGGGTCAGCCGGCTGCCAAGTCTTCCTTGGCTAGGTGGATTAAGCAGCTGATTTTTCAGGCCTATGGTCTGAAGCGCGTTCCACCTCCCTTATCAGTTAAGGCCCATTCTACGAGGGCCATGAGTGCCTCTTGGGCGGCACACCATCAGATCTCTATGGCACAGGTTTGCAAAGCGGCAACCTGGTCTTCCGTACATACGTTTACTAAATTTTATAAGTTGGACGTCACAAAAGCTACGGACGCAGCATTTGGGCAGGCGGTCCTACGGGCAGCAGTATAGAATCCTCTGGCCCGGTTCACGCCCCTTTTTTTCTGTTGGTGGAGCTATTTTTTACCTCCTGATATATTTTCTGTTTGGCTAATTTTGGCCTTACGGTCTCCCTCCCTTCATGGAGCATTGCTTTGGGACATCCCATATGTAATGACTATGCGCTCTGTGTCCCGTGATGTACGATAAAGAAAAAAGGATTTTTAATAACAGCTTACCTGTAAAATCCTTTTCTTGAAGTACATCACGGGACACAGAGCTCCCACCCCTCTTTTGGGGAACATTGTGTAACCTCAGAGAAATTGCTTGCTACAAAACTAAAGCACACTCAGTGGGAGGGGGTTATATAGGGAGGAACTTCCTGTGAAGTTGATTACACCAGTGTCCACACCTGAAGGTACCCATATAACCCATATGTAATGACTATGCGCTCTGTGTCCCGTGATGTACTTCAAGAAAAGGATTTTACAGGTAAGCTGTTATTAAAAATCCTTTTTTTTTTTTTAAACTTTTTCAATGGATAAAAAAACGCAACAAAACGCTGGTGCCTGCGTTTTTGAGCGTTTTTCTGCATAAAAAAGCCAATAAACTCTAAAGCTCATTAACACTAAAAAACGCCCATGTGTGCATTGGCAAAAAAAAATCCAAAACGCCAATAAACTGCAGTTTATCAGCTTCAGTGTGCATGGAGCCTAATGGTCGGTTTATTTTAACATAAAGAGACAGAATAACAACAAAAATATCCAGAAAAACACATTTCAAAAAAGTTATAAATTGATTTACATTTTAATGCGCGAAATAAGTATTTGATCCCCTATCAATTAGCAAGATTTCTGGCTCCCAGGTGTCTTCTATACAGGTAACAAGCTAAGATTAGGAGCACTCTCTTAAAGGGAGTGCTCCTAATCTCAGCTTGTTACCTGTATAAAAGACACCTGTCCAAAAAAGCAATCAATCAGATTCCAATCTCTCCACCATGGCTAAGACCTAAGAGCTGTCCAAGGATGTCAGGCACAAGATTGAAGGCCTACACAAGGCTGGGCTGGACTACAAGACCAGCGCCAAGCCACTTGGTGAGGGGGTGACAACAGTTGGTGCGATTATTCCCAAATGGAAAAAACACAAAATAACTGTCAATCTCCTCGGTCTGGGGCTCCATGTAAGATCTCACCTCATGGAGTTTCAATGATCATGAGAACGCTGAGGAATCAGCCCAGAACTACACAGGAGAATCTCGTCAATGATCTCAAGGCAGCTGGGACCATAGTCACCAAGACAACAACCGGTAACCCACTATGCCATGAAGGACTGAAATCCTACAGGAGAAGGAATGCCGCCTATGACCCCAAGGACATCATCCCCACTGTCCAACATGGAGGTCGAAATATTATGCTTTGGGGTGTTTTTTCACTAAGGGGACAGGACAACTTCACCACATCAAAGGGACGATGGACAGGGCTCATGTACCGTCAAATTTTGTGTGAGAACCTCCTTCACTCAGCAAGGGCATTGAAAATGGGTCATGGATAGGTATTCCGGCATGACAATGACCCAAAACACACGGCCAAGGCAGCAGAGTGGCTCAAGAAGAAGCACATTATGGTCCTGGAGTGGCCTAGCCAGCCTCCAGACCTTAATCCCATAGAAAATATGTGAAGCGAGCTGAAGGTTCAAGTTACCAAATATCAGCTTTAAACCTGCAAAGAGGAATAGGACAAAATCCCTCCTAAGATGTGCAAACCTGGTGGCCAACTACAAGAATTATCTGACCTCTGTGATTGCCAACAAGGGTTTTGCACCCAAGTAATAAGTCATGTTTTGTGAAGGGGTCAAATACTTTTTTCACTCATTAAAATGCAAATCAATTTATAACATTTTTGGTGTTATTCTATTTTATTCATTTTATGTGTTTTTCTGGATATTTTTGTTGTTGTGTCTCTCATTGGTAAAATAAACTGACCATTAAAATTATAGACTGATCATTTCTTTATCAGAGGGCAAAGGTACAACATCAGCAGGGGATCAAATACTTTTTTTCCCTCACTATATGTCCTACAGTGGGGATCCAAAGTTTGGGCACCCCAGGTAAAAATTTGTATTAATGTGCATAATGAAGCCAAGGAAAGATGGAAAAATCTCCAAAAGGCATCAAATTACAGATTAGACATTCCTATAATATGTCCAAAAAAGTTAGATTTTATTTCCATCATTTACACTTTCAAAATTACAGAAAACAAAAAAATGGCATCTGGAAAAGTTTGGGCACCCTGCAGAGTTAATACCTTGTACTGCCCCCTTTGGCAAGTATCACAGCTTATAAATGTTTTTTGTAGCCAGCCAAAAGTCTTTCAGTTCTTGTTTGAGGGATCTTTTCCCATTCTTCCTTACAAAAGTCTTCCAGTTCTTTGAGATTTCTGGGCTGTCTGTCACGCAATGCTCTTTTAAGGTCTATCCATATATTTTGACTTATGTTGAGGTCAGGAGATTGTGAAGGCCATGGCAAAACCTTCAGTTTACGCCTCTTGATGTAATCCCCTGTGGATTTTGAGGTGTGTTTAGGATCATTATCCATTTGTAGACGCCATCCTCTCTTTAACTTTAGCTTTTTCACAGATGGCATCAAGTTACCATCCAAAATTTGTTGAAATTTTATTGAATCCATTTTTTTCTTCTACTGGTGAAATGTTCCCTGTGCCACTGGCTGCAATACAACCCTAAAGCATGATTGATCCACCCCAAAGCTTAACAGTTGAACAGAGGTTCTTTTCATTAAATTCTGTGCCCTTTCTTCTCCAAACGTACCTTTGCTCATTCCGGCCAAAAAGTTCTATTTTAACCTCATCGGTCCACAGTTTTTGTTCCCAAAATGTATCAGGCTTGTCTATATGTTCATTTGCAAAGTTATAACGCTGATTTTTGTGGTGAGGACGTAGAAGAGGTTTTCTTCTGATGACTCTTCCATGAAGACCATATTTGTACAAGTATCTCTTTATAGTGGAATAGTGTACCACAACTCCAGTGTCTGCCAGATCTTTCTGGAGGGATCGTGCAGTCTAACGTGGGTTTTGAATTGCTTTTCTCACAATCCTGAGAGCTGTTCTGTCTGATATTTTTCTTGGTCTTCCAGATCTTGCTTTAACTTCCACTGTTCCTGATGACTGCCATTTCTTAATTATATTCCGAACAGAGGATATTGACATCTGAAAAACGCTTTGCTATGTTCTTATAGCCTTCTCCAGCTTTGTGAGTGTCAACTATTTTCAGTTTTAGTTTTCTAGACAACTGCTTAGAAGAACCCATGGTGCTGATTGTTGGGGCAAGGTCAGATGAGTCTGGCCATTTAAAACCTTTGAGATTGACATCACCTGGTCTTCCCAGACGATGATTGAGAACAATCCATGACACTGGCAGGTCTTAGCTTTACAAAGCGGGCAGTGCATGCTATAAATTCTGCAGGGTGCCCAAACTTTTGCAGACGCTATTTTTTTGTTTTCTGTAATTTTGAAAGTGTAAATGATGGAAATAAAATCTAACTTTTTTTGACATATTATAAGAATGTCTAATCTGTAATTTGATGCATTTTTCAGATTTTTCCATCTTACCTTGGCTTCGTTATGCACATTCATTTTTACCTGGGGTGCCCAAACTTTCGATCCCCACTGTATATGTAAAAGAGAAAACTCGAGCCAGGGGGGCATCTATACTGGCATTATATTACAGGTGACTATTATAAGTTCAGTTGGCCACCAATGTCCACATATGGTTTTGAATGGCATTGAATGGAATATAAACTTGACATGTGATTAGCATTTTGCCTTTTCCATCAATTGCCATGTATTACTGTTGCTTAACATTTTTTATAATCATTGACTATGAAAATAAACAATTTACTAAAAAATATTTGCATAGGGTTAATACTTGTAATCAGGGCTGCCGATAAGGGGGTATCACTGGCCCTCCTGTATGGGGCCCCATCAATTCAACAGCAGCTTTATAGTGCAGGCATTTCCAAAAGCTGCTGCTCACAGCTCAGTGCCCCCTCCCCAATTTCTCCACCTCTACCTCCCATTGGTTGTCAGCTCTGCAGGGGGAGCCAAAGAGGGATTGGTTTCAGGGATCGCCCCCCACTGCTCTGGTCACCCCCTCTTTCCCTGCAGCTCCGATCACTACTGTGTAAACTGTGTTTACTATGCTTCAGTTTGTGAATGAACTGGAAGCTCTGTACAATGGTTTCCTGTTCATTCATTCTGCAGTACAGCCGAGGGTGCAAAAAAGGATCGGCATCTGTGTTTCTTTGAACCAAAAAATAAACATTAGGGGTCTGTTTAGACCCCTGATATTCCACCAAAGCTTTCCCTCCTCCCCCCTCTATAGTGCTGGTTCTCAATATTTTGGAGGGGAGGGTGGGGGCAAACCAACACCCCTTCAAACCCCCCCCTGTGGGAGACAGACGGGAATGTGGCGACCCCCCCCCCCCTCCTCGCTTCGTGGCTATTGCTTCTCCTCCAGGCCAAACAGGAAGTGGGTCCTGAATGACACTCCTCTGCTCTCAGGAACTGCTTCCTGATTGGCCAGGAGGAGAATCAGGAAAACCATAGTGAATATTAATTTGCTATTGCCACACAACTGTGTGAGCTCAGGGAACAGTGCTCTGTGCCCCGAGCCCACCCTTTTTTTAAGCCAATTAGAGCCTCAGGCTCTAATCATGTGCTTAAAAAAAAACTATTGCAATCCATGCATCTGGCGCCCTGCATGAAGATTAGGAGGTCATGCATATGGATGGGGGGGCAGCGCCCGTGTGCCCATAAAGGCAGGCGTCCCAATACTTTTGGTAATATAGTGTATATTAAAGTGAAAAAAATGACAAACGGTAAGCAGATAGAAATGTGGAAGTTACATAACAAATAATTTCCCGGGTAAATGCTGTAATAATAACTCCAAATATGCACTTCCTGTAAAATACACACTTTCCCTTTAAGCTGAGGGAGGCCGGAGTCCTCACCTGTCATGGTCAGCACTCCGGAAACGTGGGAGGATCTGCCGAAAGCTGCTGGTCCGATCTAGCTTGGGTTGACTCTTTGTCCTCTTTATGGAGCTCTTCAAGCGACGACTCAGGAAACCCTGCTAAAAAGCCAAAAAAAAGAAGAGCAATGAGTCATTGGACAGGAGAGTATTGTGAATGAGAGAACTATAGAAAGGAACAATAGACTACAAATAGAAATTAGACCCGAAAAAAAACTTTATTCCAAGGACTACCTTCATTATGCGTTTTTCACCCAGGTGAGAATTACATTTTTTTCCTCGAGCGCCACCCCATCCCCATCCATGTGTCTGGCCCCCTGGTATACATACAGGGCACCGGACCATGGATTCCAATGGGGGGGGGGGGGGTTTGAAGCACGTGATTAGAGCCAGAGGCTTTAATAGGGTTCAAAAATGATGGGCTTCGGGCAAGGAGCACTGTGCCCGAAGCCCATCCAGTTGTGTAACGATATCAAATGAATATTTGCTATTTTCACACCAAATTGGCCAAAATATTAGGCGATCCTATTGGATGCCTAGCCCTTAGGAGAAAGAGAGTGTAGATGCTTGACGAAAACCGTTGGGAGGAGCTGCCCATATCTCACCACCAACCACCTAGATGGGGCCGGCTCGCCATGCTGGAGGGACACCGAAGCCCCTGCCCGCACCTCACCACCTAGATGGTGAACGCTGTGCTGGAGGCGAAACCGGAGCCGCAGCCTGCACCTCGCTACCTAGATGGGGCTGGCCAAGTGTGCTGGAGGGGATACTAGAGCCCCTGCCTGCACCTCACCACCTAGATGGTCCCCACCCACCGTGCTGGAGGGGACACCGGAGCAGCTGCCCACACCCTGCCACCTAGATGGGGCTCGTCTGCCGTGCTGGAGGACACCAAAGCCACTGCCCGCACCTCTCCACCTAGATGGGCCCACCCACTGTGATGGAGGGGATACTAGAGCCCCTGCCTGCACCTCACCACCTAGATGGTCCCCACCCACCATGCTGGAGGGGACACCGGAGCAGCTTCCCACACCCTGCCACCTAGATGGGGCTCGCCTGCCGTGCTGGAGGACACCAAAGCCACTGCCCGCACCTCGCCACCTAGATGGGCCCACCCACTGTGATGGAGGGGACACCAGAGCCGCTGCCTGCACCTCGCCACCTAGATGGGGAACGCTGTGCTGGAGGAGACACCAGAGCCTCTGCCTGCACTTCGCCACATAGATGGGGCCCACCCACCATGCTGGAGGGGACACCGGAGCAGCTGCCCACACCCCGCCACCTAGATGGGTG
Organism: Rana kukunoris; assembly: GCA_029574335.1. Classification (NCBI taxonomy): domain Eukaryota; kingdom Metazoa; phylum Chordata; class Amphibia; order Anura; family Ranidae; genus Rana; species Rana kukunoris. The sequence continues at coordinate 199,322,101 of CM056057.1, forward strand.
AAGGACCGACCAGCAGATAGCAGGGTGTTCTCTGGTGCCGCACAGCCCGTCGCCAGCAGGGAGTGGTAGTGCCACGCCACTGTCCGCCAGGGGCGGGTTGTTGTTTGCCGCACCCCCCAAAAACGAAAACAAAAAAACAGCCACCACTGGGTGGAAAGAAAGAAAATCGCTTAAATCCCCCATCAACACAGTCAGTGTTGATGGGAAAATTCCTCCCGCCGAGGGTGTCGCGGGAAGCCATGCTGGCAGGCAGAACACGATGACTGCTAGCAGCTATAGCTGCCAGCAGTAATCAAATGTAAAAAATCCAACATGCTTGTTAAACCCAAGTTGATTTATGGATCGATTTGGGTTCAATCAGCCTGCCCATAAATGAGTTGAATCTCTGCCAGTCCCTGCTGAACTGGACAAATTTCGATCCATGTATGGCCGCCTTTACTTTTTTACAGTAAGTGGAAAAAAATGAAAGGTTTTTCGCCTCTATTTCTTATGAATCTGTAGTATGCCTTACTTCTCTCTCCTGCTTTTCTCAATAGACACCTCATAGAACTTTCCAGGCAGAAGTCAGTGATGATTTAAAGTAGTGCTAATTGGTTCAATATACTTATTGATGTTTACATACATTCGATGAGGCGTGAGGTTTATGAACACTTGACATTAACTGGGCTTTGCCAAAGTGGCATTTTCCGACTGTGCTAAGCTCCGATATAGTTGTTAAGCTTTGGAATAATGGCATTTTATGCCAATGCTAAGCCCTAAAATAGTGGTGATTTTTGACCATGCTAATCTCTGCCTCAGTGGTATTTCCTGACCATGCTAAGCTCTGTCATACTGGCAATTCCTGACCATGCTAAGCTCCGCCTAAGGCCGCATACACACGACCGGTTTCCTCGACAGAATCTATCAAGAAAATTGGTGGGAGAGCTTTTATGCCGAGGAAACCGCTCGTGTGTATGCTTTTCATCGAGAAAACTGTCGAGGAACTCGTCGAGGAAAAAAAAAAGCAAGTTCTCTTTTTCCTCGACGGGAGTCGTCGTGTTTCTCGTCGGGCAGGTTTTTGACGAGAAACATGTTGGTGTGTATGCTTAGAAATCTGCGCATGCTCAGAATAAAGTATGAGACGGGAGCGCACCTTCTGTAAAAGTAGCGTTTGTAATAGAAATAGCACATTTGTAACGCTGTAACAGACTGAAAAGTGCAAATGTCTCTCACCAAACTTTTACCTAACACGCAGTAACATGTGATTAGCAAAAGCAGCCCCAAGGGTTGTGCCAGTGCAATCGAACTTCCCTTGCCGTTGTATGTGTTGAAATCACCGCATTTGAGAATGAGGAGATTTGGTCTTGACAGTGTGTACGCCATGGGTCCTCAAACTACGGCCCTCCAGCTGTTCAGGAACTACAATTCCCATCATGCCCTAGCCATGTCTGTGAATGTCAGAGTTTTACAATGCCTCATGGGACTTGTAGTTCCGCAACAGCTGGAGGGCCGTAGTTTGAGGATCCCTGGTGTACGCAAAGCAAGCTTGTCGTGTTCCTCGACAAGCCTGACAAGGAACTCGTCGAAGAAAACAATGTGTCTTTTCCCGACGAGTTCCTTGGTCGCGTGTACGAGGCCATACTTGCATTTCCTGACCATGCTAAGCTCTGTCATACTGGCATTACCTGACCATGCTAAGCTCTGCCATACTGTCATTTTCGGACTGTGCTTAGCTCTGATCTTTAAAATAGTGGTGTTTCCTGACAGTGCTAGGCTCTGACCTCTGACAGAAGTGTTTGCTTTTAGTGCTAAGCTCTGCCATACTGGCAGTTTCTGACAGTGCTAAGCTCTGACCTCTGACATAGTAGCGTTTCCTTACAGTGCTAAGCTCTGCCATAGTGGTGTTTCTTTACAGTGCTAAGCTCTGCCATAGTGGTGTTTCTTTACAGTGCTAAGCTCTGCCATAGTGGTGTTTCTTTACAGTGCTAAGCTCTGCCATAGAGGTGTTTCCTTACAGTGCTAAGCTCTGCCATAGTGGTGTTTCCTTACAGTGCTAAGCTCTGCCATAGTGGTGTTTCTTTACAGTACTAAGCTCTGCCATAGAGGTGTTTCCTTACAGTGCTAAGCTCTGCCATAGCAGTGTTTCCTAAGAGGGCTAAGCTCTGCTATACTGGTGGTTTCTGACAGTGCTAGGACCTGACCTCCAGTGTTGTAAGTAACGGAGTTACAATAAACGCAGTTACCTAACGCAGCCAATTTTGAGGGTAACGAGTAATCTACCTGATTACTCTTCCCCTCACGGTAACGCAGTTCCCATTACTTGGGCGGCATTACCGCAATTACATCTACCACATCTAGTGATGGCAGAGTAATTGCTTCTGCAGGCGCTGTGAACATAAATATGGGTGGAACTCCGCTTTAGAATCATGTGACCACTGTGATGGCCTGTCACAGCGGTCTGAAAACTCCCAATCGCAAGGAGCCCTGGATACAATGAGCCCCACCCGCCTCACACTGACCTATCACCGGGGGAACAACTCACATCGATCACACACACAACCTGATCAATGATCCGGGGAACACATGGCCGGAACAAAATGTTCCACAGAACAAACGTTCCCTATACAACACAGTGTACACAGCGACATCTAGTGGTCAACATGGTAAGTGCAGGACACTTATGCAGACCAATGATCAGCAGGTTATTTTTGGTCAGTGATTTCATCTCTTCATCAGACAACAAAGAAAAATCTGACATCCCCATTCCAGATCCCTTGCATCTAATAAAGCTTATATGAGATAAATAAAATAATAAACAGTAAACTATAGAAAATTCTAATAAAGCCTAATATAAGATTTTAAATTACAGACTCTGTAAACGTCAAGGGAATGTATATTATAAACATAGGGGCAGATTCACGTAGATCGGCGCATTATCATTCCGGCGTAGCGCACCACTTTTCCGTTAGACTTGCGCAATCTAGCCGCGTAATCCGGCGATTCACGTAGCTTTTACGCAAGAGCTTGCGCAAACGTAAGGTTTTTTCCTGAGGCGTAAGGAGGAGTAATACAAATTGGGAAGGACGTGGGCGTGTTACATTGAAATGAGCCGTGACCCCATGCAAATGAAGGGCCGGCCGACTCGCGCATGCGCGCGTGAAGGAAACCATGTCAGCTCCGTTGTGCGCATGCTCACAACTCGGGAGCGGCGCAATCAGTGAAATTGGAAATGGACTAGGGCAACTTTATGAACTACGCAGACAGCATAAATAGACAGACACAAATGCACTTCCTTTGCAAAAGTACATCCCTTTGTATCCCTCCCTATACAGCAAGGTGCTTTTGTTTGTTTGTGACGTGTCTTTGAGATATTTGGGGACTGTTTTGCAGAGTGATTTTTGTCTTTTATGTCTTTGTTGTTATTTTGTTTAAATTATATTTTTGCTGGGCATTTTTTATTTTTGCTCGTCATTTATTTAATTTTTTTGGTTCTGTTTGTGTATGATTTTGGAATGTGGGGGTGATATTCCTGCGGGAAAAGGGGTGTCACCCTCATTTGTGGTGGAGAAGTGATCGCCAGGTCTGTGTGAATGGTGTATGAATGTACAGTGACATAATTGGAGCCGTGGCATGGCGTTGCAGCTCACAAGTCCTGCATGGTGGACTGGTGCCAATCCAATGTGATGAGGATGTGGGGTGTGTGTGCTAGGGACCACAGTGGTGTGCATGCATGCATTCTCATTGTGCCATGATTAATGTGTGTGTTTAACGTGCAAAGATGCATAATGTGAGCTGGCATGAGATGGGGTCATGAGATGGGGTACCAGTGCATATGCAGAGTCACCTTGAAGGGAAAAGACAGGAGGATGTTAGTCATGCATGTGCCACTTGTGAGGTGTGCATCACGGGAGGGGATAGTCATGCCTGCCACCCATGTCACTCACCAACCAGCCAGCTGTCCCCATACATGTTCTGTTGGAAATCTGTGGGGATGGGGCTCTGATTGTATATGTAGCTGTCATGGGTGTCATGGGTGGTGCCATGTGTTGGGCTGGTGATGTCCTCCTGCAGGGTTGTGGTAATTCCATGATGGCATGAGGGGTGAATCTGAAGATGCGAGACACCTCAGAATCACTCATGCCATAGATGTCTATGCGTGTGTGATATATCAAGTGAAGAGTGAGGGGCTTGTATCAGATAAGAATATTGTATTAGATTAATTTAAATTGTAAATTTTATATAAGCAAATGAAAAAATTAAAAAAAACATCTCCCGTGCCCTCCTTAGTGCCATCCTCCGTGCCCTCCTCCTTCTTTGTTCATCTAAAGTCAGTAGTATAGCTATGCGCGACGATGCCCCTGGCATGTTGGCATACAGATTGTTGGGCAACACGTGTGACTGCTGAACTCCTCACTAACAGTGTTGCTTTATCTGACAATTAGACTTTTTTTCAAAATTTAGACCAGCTTTTAGGTCCTCTAACTTTAGACAGAACATTTTGCTGTTGCGCACATCGCGTAGCCTGCGCAGCAACTGCGTTTTTTTGTGGATCCCCGTAACTCCCTCATTAGCATATTTGACTAGCAAATCAATGGTGTGTCTAGCGCAGTTTTGCACGAAGGGAAGCGAATGTCTAATTCAATTACGCCGGACCAAAAAACGTAGATTTCTGGCGTATATTGTTTTGTGAATCGCGTCCAACTATACGCACGCGCACATTTAGACTTACGCACGCGCAACAGCAGTTGCGCAGGCGTAATCGCTCTGTGAATCTGGGCCATACATTTTAATCCAGCTTATACATAAAGAAATACTGAATGTGGTATCGCCTTTTATAAATTAACCAATGTGATATTTCTAAACAAATGATGAAAATAACACAAAGTGAAGTGATGTAATGCATGCAGTAAATATTGTGAAATTACCCCTTAGTACTAAGCGCTGTTCAGAGGCCCATACATCTTGTACCCATTCTGCTTTATATCTCAGCGTACCCTGATCAGCATAAAGTGAACCAGTCCTCATTGTCCTGTCCACCCAAAACGAATAATTCAGTTTTGTATAACACCAAACAAGTTGAATTCTTTCTGGCATTGGAGCCATTGGTGAGATATTCCAACCAGAATTCCCAGTGTATCCCACCAGCAGCAGCTATTGCAAACCCACATCATAATGCCATCATTCTCCCCGGTGGGATTTTCAAAAAAAGAAGAATAGATGAATAACTAGAAAGCCCAGTTGATAGCGGGCAATACAACCAAAATGTAAAACTTTATGGTGGAAATTGTCCTTTTAAGATACCTATGATAACAAGCACCCTACTCATACCTTTCATTCTTGTAAAATACCTTCTGTGCTATATGAAAGCCACAAGCTTTGGCACACCCACCACATCTCACAATTAAAACAACACACCTTCCTATATTTTACATTGATATGCGCAGGTAAGAGATCTGGCGGGCAATCTGTTGGTTGTCTACTGCTCTCAACTTCTACTAACACCCAGGAGTGGCTTCCCAGAACACATACTGGCTTAGGAGCTATGGGTTACACATAAGGCGTTTGACAAGAATGAATAGCATTTTCTGACGGTGCTAAGCTTTGACATAGTGGCGTTTTCTGAGGCGCCGTACACACGGCAGAGAACCTCGATGGGCAGAACACATCGTTCCGCCCGTCGAGGTTCTCTCCCGGCCGTCGAATTCGGCGACCCGCCCGTCGGGAATGGCAACCAGCCATTCTTCCAGGCGGGCCGTCGAGGAAATAGAGAGCGTGCTCTCTATTTCGGCTCGACGGGCTTCCCGACGGGAAGCTCGCTGAGACCGTACACACGGCCGAGGTCCTCGCTGGAATGTGCATTCCAGCGAGGTTCTCGCTGATTTTCAGCGAGAACCTCGGCCGTGTGTACGGGGCCTCACAGTGCTAAGCTTTGACATAGTGGTGGTTTCTGTCAGTGCTAAGCGTTGACATAGTGGTGTTTTCTGACAGTGCTAAGCTTTGACATAGTGGTGGTTTCTGACAGTGCTAAGCTTTGACATAGTGGTGTTTTCTGACAGTGCTAAGCTTTGACATAGTGGTGGTTTCTGACAGTGCTAAGCTTTGACATAGTGGTGGTTTCTGACAGTGCTAAGCTTTGACATAGTGGAGTTTTCTGACAGTGCTAAGCTTTGACATAGTGTCATATTCTGACAGTGCTAAGCTTTCACATAGTGTCATATTCTGACAGTGCTAAGCTTTGACATAGTGGCGTTTTCTGACAGTGCTAAGCTTTGACATAGTGGTGTTTTCAGACAGTGCTAAGCTTTGACATAGTGGCGTTTTCTGACAGTGCTAAGCTTTGACATAGTGGCGTTTTCTGACAGTGCTAAGCTTTGACATAGTGGCGTTTTCTGACAGTGCTAAGCTTTGACATAGTGGTGGTTTCTGACAGTGCTAAGCTTTGACATAGTGGTGGTTTCTAACAGTGCTAAGCTTTGAAATGGTAAGTTTTCTGACAGTGCTAAGCTTTGACATAGTGGAGTTTTCTGACAGTGCTAAGCTTTGACATAGTGGAGTTTTCTGACAGTGCTAAGCTTTGACATAGTGTCATATTCTGACAGTGCTAAGCTTTGACATAGTGTCATATTCTGACAGTGCTAAGCTTTGACATAGTGTCATATTCTGACAGTGCTAAGCTTTGACATAGTGGCGTTTTCTGACAGTGCTAAGCTTTGACATAGTGGAGTTTTCGGACAGTGCTAAGCTTTGACATAGTGGAGTTTTCGGACAGTGCTAAGCTTTGACATAGTGGCGTTTTCTGCCAGTTCTAAGCTTTGACATAGTGTTGTTTTCTGACAGTTCTAAGCTTTGACATAGTAGCGTTTTCTGACAGTGCTAAGCTTTGACATAGTGGCGTTTTCAGACAGTGCTAAGCTTTCACATAGTGGTGTTTTCTGACAGTGCTAAGCTTTGACAAAGTGGTGTTTTCTGACAGTGCTAAGCTTTGACATAGTGGTGTTTTCTGACAGTGCTAAGCTTTGACATAGTGACGTTTTCTAACAGTGCTAAGCTTTGACATAGTGGCGTTTTCTGACAGTGCTAAGCTTTGACATAGTGGTGGTTTCTAACAGTGCTAATCTTCGACATGGTAAGTTTTCTGACAGTGCTAAGCTTTGACATAGTGTCATATTCTGACAGTGCTAAGCTTTGACATAGTGTCATATTCTGACAGTGGTAAGCCTTGACATACTGTAGTGTCATATTCTAACAGTGCTAAGCTTTGAGCTGACTATAGGCGTGCGCATAGGGTGTGCCTGGACACATCCTAATCACCCTGTGCAGTGCCAATTCTCCCTTCTTTCTGGCACCCCCTGTCTCCCCCTGCAGTGCTTCCAGATTCTCTTCTCTCCTCTCCCACTGGCTGGTGCGGAGATGCTTCAGGATGGAGATCAGGGGAAGGGGCCAGTAAATATTTCATTTATAGCCGCCTTCCTTTTCTGAATGAACATAGTGAGTGATAGGTACCGATCCCTCCTGTGTTCATTATTAACTGAAGCCTAGTAAACTATGTTTACTAGGCTTCAGTTTGTGAATGAACAGGAAGCGGCTCAACACAGAGCACTTCCCATTCGTTCACTGTCCAGTGCAGCTGAGGCTGCAGAGAAAGGGACTGGGGAATCTCTGTCCTCAGTTCCTTTCTCTGTCTGAAAGGTGTGACATTAGGGGTCTGTTTTGACCAGGGGTCTCCAAACTGCGGCCCGAGGGTCAGATGTGGCCATTTGCTAGCCTTTATCCGGCCCTTGGGGCACTATTCCTCCCATGGACACCAACAAGGGGGCACTATTTCTTCTACTGATACCAATAATGGGATACTTCTCCTCTTACTAATAGGGGCACTACTCTTCCTCCTACTGACCACCAACTCTGAGGCTATATTTATTCTCACTGATGCTAGGCCCGGGACATTTTCTACCCCCCGCTGTCCACAATCCGGCCCTCCGAAAGTCTGAAGGACAATTAACCGGCCCTTTGTTTGAAAAGTTTGGAGACCCCTGAGACCCTTGGCATTTCACTAAAGCCCCTGAACAGGGCTCCTAAAAAAATTGCAAAAAAAATTACGTAAAAAATATTGTAAATATTAATACAAAACTATAGTAAAAAATAAAATTGTACAAAAACAAACAAAAACAACCGATACCGTCCCCTGCCCTACTGATACTGTTCCCTGTCCTACTGACACCAATCGCTGCCATACTGACATAGTCCACTGCTCTGCTGATATACACACAACTGTTTTTGCTCTGGGGTACACACCCTAATGCAGGGGTAGGCAACCTCGGCCCTCCAGCTGTGGTGAAACTACAAATCCCATCATGCCTCTGCCTCTAGGAGTCATGCATGTGATTGTTAGGGTCTTGCAATTTTTTATGGGACTTGTAGTTTCAAAACAGCTGGGGGGGCCGAGGTTGCTTTGCCCTGATCTAATGCAATGGGCTGCGCATACCAATGACTCTGAAAGAGTGGAAATTCCTGATAGTGCTGGGCTTTGACATGTTTTTCCCTTTCTAATTTTATTGCTGAAATAATAGGGTTAGGCTGGCAATACATTATACAATTTTCTTGTACAACTTTTCTTTATATTTACCAAAATCATATATTATGAGGTCACACCTAAACACTTTTAATTTGTATGCAATCGGGCAGGCCCTTGTACTACATAGTTGAAGGTAAATCTTAACCACTTCCAGACCGCCGCATGACGATTAACGTCGGCACTTTGAAGAGGGATATCTCTGTTATGGCAGCAGCTAGCTACCATAACCCAGGTATCCATGTCTTCAGGCGGCGGTCCGGTTTACGATAATGGTGGTCTCTGCGGTGTATTCGCCACAAGATCATAGTTATCGACGGCGGGAGAGGGCCCGCCCGCTCTCCCGTGCCCTCCCGGAGCCGTCGGTAGCGGTGGAGGCGATTGGGTCCTTCTCGTTGCTTGGTATGGAGACGAGTGAGGGGAAGATGGCCCCCACCTGTCTCCATACCATAGCAGGGCGGAAGTGACGTCAAAACGTCACTTCTGCCCATAGCTCTTAAAGGGCAATTTTTTTTCATTTATATATATTTTTATTTATTTTTACTGCATTTTAGTCTAAATATGAGACCTGGGTTCTTTTCGACCTCAGAGCTCATATTTAAGAGGACCTGTCATGCTTTTTTCTATCACAAGGGATGTTTACATAGGAATAAAAAGTAAACCAATTTTTTTTTTTTTTTTTTAAGCAGTGTAAAAAGAAAAAAAATATTGTAAAATAAATAAGATTTTTTTTAAAATATTTTTAGAGCACCCCGTCCCGACGAGCTCGCGTTCAGAGTCCGCATATGAAAACGGTGTTCAAACCACACATGTGAGGTATCACGGTGATCGTTAGAGCGAGAGCAATAACTCTAGCCCTAGACCTCCTCTGTAACTCAAAACATGCAACCTGTAGAATTTTTTAAACTTTGCCTATGGAGATTTTAAAGGGTTAAAGTTTGTCGCCATCCCACGAGCGGGCGCAATTTTAAAGCGTGACATGTTGGGTATCAATTTACTCGGCGTAACATTATCTTTTACAATATAAAACAAAATTGGGCTAACTTTGCTGATGTCTTATTATTTCATTAAAAAAAAGTGAAAAAGGAAAACAACTCCCCCTTCGATGTAATCAGTTAATTCCCTGGATTACTTTTTTAATAAACCCTTTAGATTTTACTGTAGCAAAGCATTGTTTTCGTTTTTCATTTAGGATAATACACTTTTGGTTGCATAAAAACACATGTAAAGGAGTGAAATTGTGATGTCCATGGCAACCAACCTTATTTACGATGAAAGCCAATAATTGATTGGTTGCCATTGGGAACGCAGACACTTTCCCCGTCTCTGAGCTCTTATACAGGCGTAGGGGTTTGTTGTAACAGATGCACGCCATTCTCTGGAGAATCTCCAACTATAACTGGTTACATGTGGGAGAGCTGCATCCTGTCCGTGCATCTACTTAATATACCATAAATATTCATTTAGTCCGTTTAAACACGCTTGTTTATTTTTTTATTTTTTTTAGAAAGTGCGCTATATATAGAATCCCAGCTAACTAGTTACTCTGCCCACACATGCAAATGATCATTAGGCTGGGCACACTGACCAGACAATGTCCTCTGCTCAGCCATGACATATTCACAGTGGGTATAGAAAAGAATAACCTCCCTTAAAGGATATGTAAAGGTTATTTTTTTAAATGTCATACTTATCTCCTCTGTGCAGTTAGTTTTGCATAAAGTGGCCCCGAGCCTCCTCTTTTGGGGTCCCTGAGCGGCACTCCTGGCTCCTCCTCTTCTCGAGTGCCCCGTTGGAGAGCCGCTCTCACGTGTCCTGCTGCGTCCATTGACACAGACACCAGGACTCAGCCCTGCCCCCGCGTCAGTGGGAGCCAATGACTGCGCTGATATCAATCTATCCAATCAGGACCCGAGACAACGGCTGGAGCTGGTGTGCTCGTCCCCACCGCTGGAAAGATCGGGTTCAGGTAAGTAAAACGGGGGCTTTGGGGGGCAGCTGCATCACAGGAGGTTTTTCACCTTAAAGTGGATGTAAAACCAAAATTGTTTTCATTTATTTTTTGATGTCACAATGTACAGTATAAGATTTCCTATCATATGTGCCCAGTCTTGCCACACAGAGTTAATCCAGCTCTGAGCAATCCTCTTTTATTGTTCAGTGAAAAAAAATGGACTTACAGAGAAAAACCTTAGTCCGTTCCACCCCCGTGCTGTAAGTGACAGGTTATTTACATATCTCATGCACTAGCCTGGAGACAGGCATTATTTTTTAATTCCCACCCCCACTCCTTTTCTGAAGTCATGTGGTTACTTTTGCCGATTTCAGGTGCGGCTTCCATAGACATCTGTGTACGAAGCCACACAATTGTCTATCAAGTAGCACCTGAAATCTCGCTGACCTTGCTACTTTGAAATTGCTCTACTTCAAGTGAAGTAGTTGATTTCAAAGTAGCATCAATGTGAACCAGGGCTTACACCTTTTACCATGTGGCCTCAGTATCTTCAAGGTGCATTTTTGCAAGGCTCAGTCGTGACTGTATGTGGCCTTTCTTGAGAAGTGGCTAATAATAGACTTCACTGTGCTTCTAGGCATTGAAATATTTTTTTTTGTATCCATCTTCTGTGCCTGTCCACAACTTTATCCCAGAGATCTTTTGACAGTGCTTTGCCACCAATAGTTGGTTATTTGCTTCAGTTGCACCAACAGGGATTGAAATGCTCCAGGAAAGCTCTTTTCATGCTGAGCTAATCAAAATGACCACAGCTGGCTGATTGGGCATGTGAAATGGACAGGATTGAACATATTGAAAGAATGCTAGCGTGGGATACCGATAAGAGTGAAGACCACACTATTACGTGGAGCGTGTGGTTACACTTTCGGTTCTCTGCTGATTTTGAATCTTTTATAGCGAACACGGCTCCTTCTGCTTCCCAAGCGCCCTCTCATGAGTAGCGTGATGCCCCCTCTCCCTACTTGTTCTCTCCCCCCTCCTTATTTTTTTTTCCTTTCTTTTCTTTTCTCTCCTTTCTTTTTTTTCTCCTCCACTAGTACTTTTATCAGTCTAACAATCTTACCAGTAGATATACCATGCGTTCAGGCCATTTGAGTTGAGCCTTTGTTTTCTGTTATGATCGTGATTTACTGGTTAATTGATTTAACATTACTGTGCTTATCTCACTCATTTCTGGGTTCATTAAGGTTGTTTACCTGACTATGCATATGTGATACAGGTTCTTTTGGTGTGCTTCTGATTCTACTATGACCTTGTACACTCAATAGACAGATAATATTCCTGGCCTATGTTTTGTCAATGTTTTACAACTGTTTGCAGCTCAATAAAACAGATTCAACATAAAATGACCACAGCTGATCACAGCTGAAAGTCAAATGGCTTTGAGTGCCATTGAGAAGGTGATTAGCTACATCTAATTGAGTTTATAGGGGGGGTGATTCTTTTTCCAACTCAGTCATTTTGGTTTTATATTTTTATTTTTTAAATTCTTTATGACATGTTGGTGTTATATCTTTCACTTTGATGTTATACATTGCACTGAGTAAATACAGCTGGATAAAACAAAACTGTGTCTGTCTCACAAAATGTGATTATTTTTATGTTTCTATGTATGTGCCACTGCAGTGCAGATAATGTTTTTTTGTTATTGGATTGTTTTTTGAGGGGAGTTTTCTTCACTTCCTGTACTGTACACACAAAAGAAAGTGAGAAAAAATCTCTCCAAAGTGGGGAAACACCCAAGTACACACGATAATTTTTCGGGTTATAAAAAAAAAAAAAAAACGTTTTCCAGGCTCTAGAAAAAACAACGTTTTTTTCAACTTCATCATTAAAACGGCGTTGCCTACACACGATTGTAAAAAAAAATGCTCTAGCAAAGCGCGGTGACGTACAACACGTATTACGGCACTATAAAGGGGAAGTTCCATTCGGATGACGCCACCCTTTGGGCTGTTTAGCTGTTAGAAAAAGACGATTTGCACTTTTCTGTCTGTTACAGCGTGATGAATGTGCTTACTCCATTACGAACGCTAGTTTTACCACAACGAGCGCTCCCGTCTCAGAACTTTCTTCTGAGCATGCGCGGGTTTTTCACGTCGTTAAAGCCCACACACGATAATTTTTTACAACCCGAAAAACGACATTGTTTAAAACGTTGTAAAAAAATAGAGCATGTTCGGGAAAAAAAATTGGTCGTTTTTCAGAACCCAAAAAATGCTCTGAAGCCCACAAACTTAGTTTTTTACAACCCGAAAAATGATCGTGTGTACGCGGCATTAGGCCCTTATCCTTACCAATATGTTTAGACACAGACACCAGATTCAAGCAGTAAGAATTGGCAGATTTTTGCAGCTGGAATGACAGGTGCATGAGAACAGCAGCAGACGTTCAGCCTATATGAACTAATGAAAGAATGACACTAATGAAAGAAAGCAGTCAATAATCGGTTGTTAACCACTTCCCTACCCGCCCATAGTCATATGACGTCCTGGGCTTCCGGGCCGTCTAGGGGGCGCGCACGCCCACGGTATCGCTCGGAACCCGGTGCGCGTGCCCGGCAGCTTTGTCGCTCTATTTTTGTCCATAGTGCAAACAATAAAAACCAATCAATTACCACCAAATAAAAGCTCTATTTGCGGGGGAAAAAATGTTGTTTGGCGGTCACGTCGCACGGCCGCGCAATTGTCAGTTAAAGCGATGCAGTGCCGAATCGCAAAAAGTGCTCTGCTAAGGAAGGGGGTAAATTCTTCCGGGGGGAAGTGGTTAAGGATCAGGACCACCGCATCCTTAACAACTGATGACACTTTCAGCTGTCAGTGTGGTCCCCCTGTTGACAGCTGATTTGTTAAAGATCTGGCAATTGGAGCTATGGAAAAAAAAAAAAAAGGAGCCAGGAATGTTTATTAACAACATTGCTCTGCTGAAACACTAATGCCGCGTACACACAACTGTTTTTCACGATGTAAAAAAAATCTTTTTTTTTTAAATGTCATTAAAAACGATCGTGTGCGGGCTCCAGAGCATGTTTCCCGATGTTAAAAATGGCCATTAAAAATTTAGAACATGCTCTAAATTTTCGCCTCGTTTTGAGTTCTGACCTCAACCCAATAGAACACAGTTTAGAACAGAAACTGCGAGCCAGCCCTTCTCGTTCAACATCACTGCCTGACCTCACAAATGCACTTCTGAAAAAGGGTCAAACATTCCCATAGACACCCTCTTAAACCTTGTGGACGGCCTTCCCAGAAGAGATGAAGCTGTTATAGCTGCAAAGGGTGGGCCAACTCAATATTGAACCCTACGGACTAAGACTGGGATGCCAATAAAGTTCATGTAATGGGAAAAAATTCCTAAACTGCCGCACTCTGTTAAACGACGTCTTTTAACATAGTGCGGCAGTCCAGGAATTTTTTTTTTACATTCCATGCACCTGTGCAGAGCCAGCTCCTGTCGGTTTCATTAGGGCAGAAGCAATCCGAGGGGTCAGTAGCTTTTAGAGCGGTATCATTCCTTCATTAATGTTCATGTGCATGTAAAGGCAGGTGTCCCAATACTTTTGGCAATATCTTGTACACAGTGGCGTAGCGTGGGGGGGTGCCAGGGGGCCACTGCCCGGGGCGTAAAATTTAGAGGGGCGCTGTCACAATTATGGAGAGGAGGGAGCACCAACAACAGATGGAACATATGCATAATGTCACCACTCTAGGCTTTAACAGTCGTTATCAAGCACACTCTCCTCTTCCCTACAGCCACCGCTGTCTCTCACAGTGGATCATGTGATCAGATTAGAGCTAGCTGAAAATAGGTAAGTCCATGGGTCAGTAAGGCGCAAATTACTTGCCCCAGGCGCTGACAACCCACGCTATGCCACTGTGTGTACATGAAGTTAGATGGAATATCAGAAATGTCAGCATGTTTCTTACTTGGTATGGCAGAAAACCGTACATATCTCTCTGCATATTGGTTAGCTTTATTTTACTGAAAATTGATTTGTTACTCACCGACGGTCGGAAGGGGGCGGCAGGAGGGGCGTCCATACTTGGCTGTTTCCCTCCTGGGACGCTTTTCCTCCGGGAACGGGCAAGGTGATAATCTAAGGAGGATATTAGCATATTATCAATATGTATGTCCTGACGAAAAACATGAAACACGTTAATATACCAAAGATTGTTACCAGTAAGGAGCACCTGTCATTTTGCAGTATACAATACAAGAAGGGAACATCTTTAAACTATGAAGGTCTACACATGTATTTTGGAGGAGTGATGGTAAGCCCCATCTCCCACATCATTTAGCCCCACTGTATTCTATACATGCATGTTACTATGGCAACTCTAAGGAGGTTAGGTGGTAGATGTTTTTGGCTGTTCAGTCACCGGCATTATTTGTACAAATTCAGAGAATATTTAACCTGATGAAAATGCATTTGCTTTCTGATTTCATCACGTGTTTCGCACCCATTCTTTTTATCATGATCTCACCCAAGCTGAAGGACCAGTGTTCACACTCAGCTGCTGATTGTCCAACTCTGCCCAAACTCTACTTTCCCAAAACTCTGTTGGAAAATCACATGACCAATGCTCTGGCATCTGGTCACATGAACGGCACAAAAAAAAATTCAATGCATTAGCTACGATATTTTAGACTTCTCAACCACTTGCTGACCTCCCTATAGTAGTTTCACTGCTAAAGGGCAGAAGCTGTGCACTGAGAGTCCGATGGTGCCTAGTCCGACCGTGTGTACAGCAAGCAATCAGACTTTTGTACAAAGTACAAACGCGCATGCTCAGAAGCAAAAACCAGCCGGAAGCGTTCTGTCTAGTAAAACTAGCGTTTGTATTTGAAAGTGCACATTCGTGACGCGGCAAGTTCTGAATTGAAGAAAAGCAGTGCACATTCTCTTCTTCTTTATAATGTCATAATACTAAAAGCTGCTTTGCTGGTAAAACTGACGGAGTAAAAACAAACGTCTTTACTTTGGATTAGTGTATTTTGGTTATACGAATCAAACATATTTCTATATTTTTTTGTGGGTCAAGTCAGCACAACCCCATTGCGCAACATGTCTGCTTGACAAACGGACATTTAGAAACGAGCAAAATTGCACGATACTGAAAATCGCGAATGCACACAGACGACACCTCTACTAACTCTCAATTAGCAGAAGGAGCCCAAAGGGTGGCGCCGGAGAATTGAACTTCCTCTTTTAAACCCACATCAGTACGTTAAAACGTCACTACGTTCGTGTTTGTTGCCAAAAAAGTCAGAGTGTGTGTATGCTATGTATGTGACCAGACAACTCCCTTCGGACAAAAATCCAAGGGAAAGTTTGTTTGATGTCCGACCGTGTGTACGAGGCTTAACACTTGTTAGGCACATTCGTATCCCCTTGATTACCCTGAGATATTAATCCCTTCTCAGCACAGTGACAGTGTACATTTTTAGTGTATCGGTGTCACTACTTCCAAAAAGTGTCAAAAGTGTCAGTTAGTGTCCAAATGTCCGCCACATATCGCAGTCCCACTATAATTTACTGATCGCCGCCATTACTAGTAAAAAATAAATAAGTACCATTTTTATTAGAAAGATAGATATCTATATCTATATATATATCTACATATATATATATATATATATATACTGTATATATATATATAAATTGTATATATACATATATATAAAACCCAAAGTTTGTAGACATTGTAACGCTTATTAGCATATTTTTTTTTACCAAAAACATGTAGCAGAATACACATTAGCCTAAATTTATGAAGACACTTGATTCTTTCAATTTTTTTTTATTGGATATGTTTTATAACAGAAAGTGAAAAATATATATATTTTTTCAAAACAGTTTTTTTTTAATTATAGTGCAAAAAAAAAAACAGTGGTGATCAAATACCACAAAAAGAAAGCTCTATTTGTGGAAAGAAGGACTTTATTTGGGTACAGTTTTGCATGACTGCGCAATTGTCAGTTAATATAACACAGTGCCATAACACAAAAAGCAGCCTGGTCATGAAGGGGGGTAAATCTTCCGTAGGTCAAGTGGTTAAAGTGGTATTAAATTCATATGTAAATTGCTGAAGGGTTGAGATGACAGTATAGGTCATAAATGATTCCCCAGGCCTGTCAGCTGTCATGTATACTAAGCCGTGAATGCGCAGCTCATTGTATGTTTGCAGCAGTGCTCTGTGCCATGATGATATGCATGCACAAGGTAGGGACGTCATCACAGCCTGGCCATTTAAGCAGCTGAACATAAAGAACACAGAAGGAAGACTGGTTGAAGATGGAAGCACCCGGGTCTCACGACCTGCCTCCTGATTGGTGGGAAGGAAGCTTTAGTGTGAAAATAGCAAAAATGCATTCGCTATCATCACATAAAAGGGTGGGATCGGGGCCGAGTGCTTTGTGCTCTGAGCTAACCCTGTTTTGAAGCCTATTAGAGCCTTTGGCTCTGATCAGGTGCTTCAAAAAAACACCCACCCTGCACTGGAATCCATAGTCCGGTGCCCCGATATGTAGATCAGGGGGCCGGATGCATGGATAGGGGAGACGGTGCCCGTGCGCCCTCTATGGCTGGGCCATAGATTGACCTCTGCAGCAGAAAATTGGCCTGGGCAGGAAGAGGGTAAAAGTGCAATAAATTCAAGTGGTTAAAAGCATTTGTTAACACTTCATATTCCTGATATGTGCCTGCTGTACCATGTACTTGTTTAACCACTTAAGGACCGCCGCACAACGATATACATTGGTAGAATGGCACGGCTGGACAAATGGGTGTATATATACATCCCCTTTAAGAGCCCAACCGTGACCGCGCCCACGGGACCCACAGACCCGATCGCCGCGGGTGTCCCGCTATCAGGTCACCGGAGCTGAAGAACGGGGAGAGGTGAGTGTAAACACACCTTCCCCGTTCTTCATTGTGGCAATGTCAGTGATCGTCTGTTCCCTGATATAGGGAACGACGATCACTGACGTCACACATCCAGCCCCGCCCCCTACAGTTAGAAACACACATGCGATCACACTTAACCCCTACAGTGCCCCCTAGTGGTTAACCCCTTCACTGCAATTGTAATTTCCACAGTAATCAGTGCATTTTTATAGCACTTTTTGTTGTGAAAATGACAATTGTCCCAAAAATGTGTCAAAATTGCCCGATGTGTCCGCCATAATGTCGCATTCACGAAAAAAATCACTGATCGCCGCCATTAGTAGTGATTTTTTTTTTTTATAAAAATGCCATAAAACTATTCCCTATTTTGTAAACGCTATAAATGTTGCGCAAACCAATCAATATACGATTATTACAAATTGTTTTTACCAAAAATAGGTAGAAGAATACGTATCGGCCTAAACTGAGGGAAAAAAAATATATATATTTTTTGGGGATATTTATTATAGCAAAAAGTAAAAAAAATTGAATTTTTTTCAAAATTGTCGCTCTATTTTTGTTTATAGTGCAAAAAATAAAAAACGCAGAGGTGATCAAATACCACCAAAAGAAAGCTCTATTTATGGGAAAAAAAGACGCCAATTTTGTTCGGGAGCCACGTCGCACGACCGCGCAATTGTCTGTTAAAGCGACGCAGTGCCGAATCGCAAAAAGGGGCAAGGTCCTTAACCTGCATATTGGTCCCGGTCTTTAAGGGTCACTAAAGGATTTTTTTTTTTTTTAGCTAAATAGCTTCCTTTACCTTACTGCAGTCCTGGTTTCATGTACTCATTGTTCGTTTTTGCTTTGATATTGCTGTAATTCCTCTCTGTTCTGGACACTTCCTGGTTGTCTGTTTCCTTATAACCACAGTACTGGGAGCTTGCTCACTGTGGTCACTAATCAAGGAGGTGTGATTACTGTGTGTCTAAACCAATCCAGTTTCGTTTTACAAACCATCACTGCCCTCTATTGGTTCTCTGGCTCTGTACATCAGAGAGACAGGAAACAACAGCAAAAACGAAACTAAACTGTAGGTACATTATATGATTGATTTTTATCTATTTTTAAAAGGAATCAGTTAACTATTATGTCTCTATACCCTGTAAACAGTCATTTCAGTCAAAAAATTATTTTCCTTTACAACTCCTTTAAGTGGTTAAAGCCCTGTACACACGATCGGTCCATCCGATGAGAACAGTCCGACGGACCATTTTCATTGGTTCACCGATGAAGCTGACTGATGGACTGATGGACTGATGTGCCTACACACCATCGGTTCATGAACCAATCGTGTCAGAACGCGGTGACGTAAAGCACAACAACGTGATGAAAAAAAACGAAGTTGAATGCTTCCAAGCATGCGTCGACTTGATTCTGAGCATGCGTGGATTTTTAACCGATGCTCGTGCGTACTAACGATCGGTTTTGACCTATTGGTTAGCCGTCAATTTTAAAGCAAGCCATCTGTTTTTGGACTGAAGGATAATGGACCAATGGGGCCTACACACGGTCGGTTTAGACCGATGAAAACAAACTTCAGTCCGTTTTCATCGGTTTGAACCGATCGTGTGTACGCGGCTTAAGAAAATCTCCTGTTCTCTTTGTATTGCTTCCTGTATGTGAAATACCTGGCTTTCCTGTTAGTCCCTCTGCTTTCCTATTAAAAACTGACCACACTAAGAAGGAAAACACATCGTGGTCAGATCTCTAGCTATGATGGGAACTCAGTATGCTCTCCTCCAATGATCAGACCTGTTCTGACACACCCCCACTGCACATCTATTCACCGGTGACTTGTCGTTAAGGTTCCCCTAACAAGCTGGTTCCTCTAAGGACTGCGCAGGTGCAATCCTTGCCGAAGGAAATCTCCGAACCTCGGCCGGCATCCAGGCTCATTCTTTAACATCCCCGTGGATTGGAGGATGTTAAAAAAAGAGCCAGGAGGCCGAGCGAGCCGACTGGCCACTTTCCTCAAATTCCACATCACCCTGGATGCCGGCCGAGGTTCGGAGATTTCTGTCGGCAAGGATTGCGCCTGCGCAGAACCAGCTCGTTAGCCGGAACCAGATCGTCAGATCAGATGGCGCCTGCGCAGTCCTTACTGGAACCAGCTCGTTAGCCGGAACCAAATCGGCAGATCACCGGGAAGCTCAGTGCTTTGCTGTTTCTCCTCCCCCAGCTCTTATGCAGCTGAGAACAGAGGGAATGTGATCACTTCTAATAAAGGGAAAAAGGGTATTTTTAATATGTTTTTTTTTCCTTTTTATATCTATACACAAATGTTTTGCCTTTCATTTCTATTTTAAACTGAATGTGTTGTTTTACAAGGTGATCGTTTACAAACACTTTTTTTTTTATTGTTTATTAGACTTGTTCTTTAAAGGGGGACTGTAAACAATATATATGTACTATAACAATGGAAACATGGTACAGTAAGCAAATGCACATACAAATGCTGGTCAAGTAAATAATACCCTAAGTAAATATGTGCACATTGAAAAGACTCTATATGTTTCCTGCAAGCACTGAATGATCCTGGAGTTCCAGGTACTTTTGTGTTTTACCAAGGTAATTATTGCTTTTATATAAAACTGTATAAAAGCCTCGATATCTTAACAAAGCAAAACCGCTAACCAGCTTGTTTGTAACTGTTTTTTCCTTCCAATCCTTCAATGCGCTGCAGAAATGTATGTGATATACTGGAGGGACTTCTCTTATAGAACAAAAAATAAAAGAAATCAGACTTTCCTTCTTCTAAAGATTTTAGAATGATCATTCATACAAAATATTTTTTAATGGAAAAAAATCTGTCTGTATAGTTGGAATTGTTTTGGCCATTTTTGTTGTATGAATTATGTTTTTCTGTCTATTTGTCCATCTTATTTATCCTGTTTAGAGGTCATTAATGCCTAGAAGCCCAGGGCAGATTTAGGAGCGTCAGCATGCGTCAATTAACTTGGCAATACGGCTATGACAAATTTGCATGCTTAAATCTTCTTTTTTTTTAATGTAAAATGTAATGTTAATGTTTAACAAGTTACTTTTTTTTTTGGGGGGGGGGGGCAATAGGTTGTCAAATGCACAAAAATATACCCCAAAAAAAGTACCGCAAGTCTGCTTTTTTTAAATATTTAATTTATGTATTACAGTAGTAACCACTTAAGCCCCAGACCATTTGGCTGGCCACTTTTTGCGATTCGGCACTGTGTCACTTTAGCTGACAATTGCGCGGTCGTGCGACGTGGCTCCCAAACAAAATTTACGTCCTTTTTTCCCCACAAATAGAGCTTTTACTTTTGGTGGTATTTGATCATCTCTGCGGTTTTTATTTTTTGTGCTATAAACAAAAATAGAGCGACAATTTTGAAAGAAATGCAATATTTTTAACTTTTTGCTATAATAAATATCCCCCAAAAATATATAAAATACTTTTTTCCCTCAGTTTAGGCCGATACGTATTCTTCTACCTATTTTTGGTTAAAAAAAAAAAAAAAATCGCAATCAGCGTTTATTGATTGGTTTGCGCAAACGTTATAGTGTCTACAAAATAGGGTATAGTTTGATGGCTTTTTTATTAATATATATTTTTTTATTTTACTAGTAATGGCGGCGATCAGCGATTTTTATTGTGACTGCATCATTATGGCCAACACATAGGACACTTTTGACACCATTTTGGCACCATTGTAATTTTTACAGCGATCAGTGCTATAAAAATTAACTGATTACTGTGAAAATGACACTGGCAGTGAAGGGGTTACCCTGTAGAGGGCGCTGAAGGGGTTAAGTATGTTCTAGGGAGTGATTCTAACTTTGTGGGGCATGGCTACGAGTGACACGTCACTGATCGCTGTTCCCGATGACAGGGAACAGACGATCAGTGATGTGTCACTAGGAAGAACGGGAATATGTTGTGTTTACACTGACATCTCCCCGTTCTTCAGCTCCGTGACACGATTGCGAGACACTGGCGGACATCGAGTCCATGGGTCCCACGGGCATGGTCGCGGAGATCGCAACCACACGTGACAAATTAAAGGGGGACGGACCTGTACGCCCATTTGCCTGTCCGTGCCATTCTGTCGACATATATGTGTGTGCGCTGGTCATTAAGTGGTTAAACAGGTAACCTTTAGGTCAGCCCTCAAAATTTGCACTCGCCTACTAGCATTTGGCGAGTGGATTTCAGCTGGGGGCGAATGATGACAGGGCTGCATGACCAATCTCCCTGTACCTACACTTAGAGTCCCAATGAGATTGGTGGCCGAAGAGGAAAGGAGCATGCTCGGGAAAAATAGTCTGGTGAGCAGCACACAGGCATAGAAGTACACAGGAGCTCTCCTTACAATTCTCATTAAGCCATGGGACCTAACAGTATGACCTCTCTGAGCCTGCCCCCCTCCCCCCGACCAATGTAGCTGGAAAGCAGATAGTAATGAGTGAGGTGGAGGATTGCGAAAATTACCACTCCAGTGCAGCGCTCACTGAAAGTTACCCTGACATGAGAGTGGCAGCCTTCCAGTTTGTGCAGTTTTCTTCTTCTTGTGCTCTATGTAAGTGTCCAACAGTTCAGCCTGAGCACTGTGAGCAGACTGGTCTCAATGTGTGCTGTGCAGTGTCAGAGTGCGCTGTACTATGGTGTCAATGGCTGTGCAGTTGTGTGGATCTCAGCGCTGGATTGTACTCCCTCCCGCTGTGCTGCAGCTCCTCTCCTCTCTGCCAGCCTGAATAAAAGGGGAAAGTGGGGACATGCAAGCGTGGAGCCGCACACACAGACTCCTGATGGTGAGATAAATGGGAGAGAGAGAGAAGATGGATGGGAGTTGCAGAGGAAGAGAATAGGGAAGAGTCCCAGTTCTAGTGCCATGTCCCTCTGGTCTGCCCCCAGTGCCCTGTCCCTCTGGTCTGCCCCCAGTGCCCTGTCCCTCTGGTCTGCCCCCAGTGCCCTGTCCCTCTGGTCTGCCCCCAGTGCCCTGTCCCTCTGGTCTGCCCCCAGTGCCCTGTCCCATTTTGTTAAAGTTGTTGTTGGTAATATTTAGTTTTGTATTTTGATTCTGCATAAGACATTGTCATTCCATTAGATAATCTACGAGGGCGCATTTACAGGTGCAATTAGGCGCAGGGCTGTGTATGTATTAGGTGGGGCAACTGGTGGCGAGTAACTCTTGAGGCCTGGCTAGTAGCTCAGGACTTGAAATTTTGAGCCCTGCTTTAGGTTGTCGTGCCATCTTCAGGCTGAAAGCTTATTTTGTCAATGAAGCCTTCATCATGCATGTGACGCTGTCATAGCTGGAGGCAGGCAATAGACTATGCGATTTTCTTTCCTGCAACCGCTGGTTAATCGCATAAAATTGCTCCAGTGGAGCTATTGTGGTCTCCCGCTCGGGAGGGGGGGAACCAGGAACTGTCCCTGCCAGGGGAACACACTGATTATTGCTAGCAGCTATAGCCACAGGCAATAACTGCATGCTAAAAATCCGACATGCTGGTTGTACCCAAATCGATCGATCAGTCAATCAGCCTGCTCATAGATGGATCGATGCATTGGGATGCCATTAAGAATGTCACTGCCGTGCATCTGCTAAAGGGCAGTTTATGTGTGTTTTGGGAAAGTGTGATTTTGCATGCATTACTGATATGCACAGAATGTGAAAATAGCCTTACAGATCACAAGATTCAGGGCAAAGCAATAGCAATATATATTTTATTTTGTGTGCCGCAAGCTCAGTGAGTCCGACCGCGGGTCCCGTGGTCTGACTGATGTAAACAAACATTTCCCCATTCTTCCTAGTGACAGTAATTAGGAGCGGTGATCAGTGTCGTGTCACACACAGCCCATCCCCCCTACACTCCATAGGATGCACTTAACCCTTTCAGCGCCCCCTGCTGGTTAACCCCTTCACTAAAAATATGTAGAAGAATACATTTTGGCCGAAACTTTTTTTTTTTTTGAGGTTATTTATTATAGTTAAAAATATTGCTTTTTTTCAAAATTGACGCTCTATTTTTGTTTGTAGCGCAAAAAATTAGCTAGCGGCCGAGAAAGGGTTGAAACCGCCCACAATGTGCCTCTGAAGAGGCGCATTGCCAGCGGTATAGCCGCTGTGTCCCATTGATTTCAATACACAACGCTCCTTCACCGCTCCAAAGATGCAGCTAGCAGGACTTTTTTTTACCGTCCTGCTAGCGTACCGCTCCAGTGTGAAAGCCATCGGGGCTTTCACAAGAAGAAAGAGATGCCGCTCAAGACAGGAGCTCCCCAGTGCTAGTTACGATCCAAAAACCCAGTGGGTGCGGGCAATGCACAAGGCAATAACAAAGAAAAGAAGGAGATGGACAGCCGCACTCCAACACGATACCAAAAATGTAAAAAATGGTGCCTTTAATACCAGTAAAAAAATGACACTCCACAGCAATAAAAAAGCAAACAGTGGGGTAACAATGCTGACGCGTTTCACATCAATAACTGATGCTTAGTCATAGAACGCGTCAGCATTGTTACCCCACTGTTTGCTTTTTTATTGCTGTGGAGTGTCATTTTTTTTACTGGTATTAAAGGCACCATTTTTTACATTTTTGGTATCGTGTTGGAGTGCGGCTGTCCATCTCCTTCTTTTCTTTGTTATCGGGGCTTTCACACTGGAGACACAGAAGCGGCTGTTTCAGGTCGGTTTGCAGACGCTATTTTTAGCGCAATAGCGCCTGCAAACCGATCCAGTGTGAAAGGGGACTAATGGAAACACTATTCATAATATGGGAGTCCTACTGTACCAATGAATTCTTTGATAGATGCAAAGCAAAAAAATATTAAATTATTTTTAAAAGCAGAAGTCAACCGTGGCCGCCTTTATCTTTGCCTTAAAATGAACCCTTTACATCAAAAGAAAGCTCTATTTGTGGGGAAAAATAGTGAAATTGTCATTATCACAGTATCAGTGCATTTTTATAGCACTTTTCGCTGTGAAAATAACAATGGTCCAAAAAATTTGTCAAAATTGTCTAATGTGTCCGCCATAATGTCGCAGCCACGAAAACAAATCGCTGATCGCCGCCATTGGTAGTAATTTTTTTTTTATAAAAATGCCAATAAACTATCCCCCATTTTGTAAGCACTATAAATTTGACGCAAACCAATCGATAAACGCTAATTGCATTTTTTTTTACCAAAAATATGTAGAAGAATACGTATCGGCCTAAACTGAGGAAAAAAACGTTTTTTATATTTTTTTGGGGGATATTTATTATAGCAAAAAGTAAAAAATATTGAATTTTTTTTTCAAAAATTTACGCTCTATTTTTGTTTATAGCGCAAAAAATAAAAACTGCAGAGGTGATCAAATACCACCAAAAGAAAGCTCTATTTGTGGGGGAAAAAGGACGCCAATTTTGTTTGGGAGCCACGTCGCACGACCGCGCAACTGTCAGTTAAAGCGAGGTAGTGCCAAATTGTAGAAAGGGGCAAGGTCCTTAACCTGCATAATGGTCCGAGTCTTAAGTGGTTAACAGAAGTCCATGCAAGTCGCAATGAAATCCCCAAAAAGTTGTAGCAGGGACCTTTTTTCAGCGATTTGAACGGTTCCACTGCTGGCAATGAAGTGCAACTTGTCATGTGATTTTGAACTGTCAGTTCGCATGACAAATCATCTGCTGACATCTGCCATTATCCGATCCTATCTGTAAAATCCAGACGGATGGTGGTCATATTTTAAATCCACCTGGCGGATCGAAACGGATATGTTCAGATGAAGACAGACAGGTGGTCCATTTTCATCTGATCTCGCATAGAGGAGAGCGGGACTGGGTCCCTCTCCACTCTGCTCAGCAAGCAGAGACAGACCTGTCCAGGAAACTGAGACACCCGTGGTGTACTTATCCTGTGGGGAGTCTCAAACTGGTTAAGAAGCAAATGAGTAGTCCAAGGTTTAGTCAAAAGTCAGAGATATTAAGTCCCCAACAGCAAACTGAAACTATTTTATATTACCAAAAGTATTGGGACACCTGCCTTTACATGCAAATGAACTTTAATGGCATGCCAGTCTTAGTCCGTAGGGTACAATATTGAGTTGGCCCCGCCCTTTACAACTATAGGAGCTTCAACTCTTCTGGGAAGGCTGTCCACAAGGTTTAGGAGTGTCTATGGGAATGTTTGACCATTCTTCCAGAAGTGCATTTGTGAGGTCAGGCAGTGATGTTGGACGAAAAGGCCTGGCTCACAGTCTCCGCTCTAATTCATCCCAAAGGTGTTCTATCAGGTTGAGGTCAGGGCTCTATACAGGCCAGTCAAGTTCCTTCAACCCAAACTCGCTCATATATATCATGTCGTTATGGGCCTTGCTTTGTGCATTGGTGGGCAGTCATGTTGGAACAAGAAGCTGTTCCCACAAAGTTGGGAGCACGAAAATGTCCAAAATGTCTTGGTATGCCGACGCCTTAAAGGGGAGGTTCACGTAAAAAAAAATGTTTAACCTTGCATTTAGGCTATTAATTTTAATGAGAATTCACAGTTTTTTTTTTTTAAATACTCGCGGTACATACCGTTATCCATACGTAGGTTCCCCGCGGCTTCCGGGTATGATGGTCGGGGTGGGGCATTCCTTATTAATTGACAGCATCCTGACCGACGCATACAGCGCGTCACGAGTAGCCGAAGGAACCCGAACGTCGGTGCGCAGGCGCCGTACAGAGCCGCACCGTCGGGTTCCTTCGGCTAATCGTGACGCGCTGTATGCGTCGGTCAGGATGCTGTTAATTAATAAGGAACGCCCCACCCCGACCATCAAACCCAGAAGCCGCGGGGAACATACGTATGGAAAACGGTATGTACCGCAAATATTTTTTTAAAAAAACTGCCAAATCTCATTAAAACGAATAGCCTAAATGCAAGGTAAAAAGTTTTTTTACGTGAACCTCCCCTTTAAGATTTCCCTTCACTGGAACTATGAGGCCAAGCCCAACCCCTGAAAAACAACCCCCCCCCCCACCATAATCCCCCCTCCACCAAATGCACAAAGCAAGGTCCATAAAGACATGGATAAGTGAGTTTGGGGTGGAGGAACTTGACTGGCCTGCACAGAGTCCTGACCTCAATCCGATAGAAAACATTTGAGATGAATTAGAGTGGAGACTGAAAGCCAGGCTTTCTCATCCAACATCAGTGCCTGACCTCACAAATGCACTTCTGGTAGAATGGTCAAACATTCCCATAGACACACTTCTAAACCCTGTGAACGGCCTTCCCAGAAGAGTTGAAGCTTTTATAGCTGCAAAGGGCGGGGCCAACTCAATATTGAACCCTACGTACTAAGACTGGGAGTCCATTAAAGTTCATGTGCGTGTAAAGGCAGGCGTCCCAATACTTTTGGTAATATAGTGTAAGTCAGAGAAGTGCACAATAGAGGGATTTCTCTATTATAATGGAAAAGCCCATTAGTGCCTGTTCCTAAAGCGGAACTAAACCCCCCTATCGTTTTCAGCTAAGGAAGGTTCCATGTTGGCCTCTGTTTGATCTTTAACTGCCACAATGCTGTATATGTGATCAGTTACAACACCGACCATTTCGTGGATTGACAGTTTGTTTGAGAGCGCAACAAAAGTGACAATTAGGGCTCATTTACACTTGCTTTGGCTTCAACACACATTAAATGCTAGTTTACACTTGCTTCAAAACAAAAGCTTCGGACAGGCTTTGTTAACCACTTGAGGCCCGCGCTAACGTCGAATGACGGCAACAGCGCGGGTCTGAATATCCAACATGCCGTCATTTGACGGCATCTCCTTTGGGCGTTCCCAGCGCGCGCTGTAGAGCGCATTGCGGGGAAGCCCTGTGTTGTCCGTGTCCCTTGGACACGGCCAATCACAGATCGTGGCGAACGGCCAATCAGAGTGGCCGTTTGCGATGCGATCTGTGGGCGAATGAGAGATGATCTCTCATAGATCATCTCTCATTGCCGTTTTACACAGAGACAGCGTCCTGTCTCTGGAGAGGAGGAGACCGATCTGTGTTCCTTCCTACATAGGGACACAGATCGGTCACCCCCCCCCCTCCCCCCACAGTTAGAACACACCTAGGATACACATTTAACCCCTTCCTCACCCCCTAGTGTTAACCCCTTCAATGCCAGTCACATTTATACTGTAATTAGTGCATATTTATAGCACTGATCGCAGTATAAATGTGAATGGCGCCAAAAATGTGTCAAAAGTGTCCGATGTGTCGGCCATAACGTCGCAGTACCAATAAAAATCGCAGATCGTCGCCATTTCTAGTAAAAAAAAAAATAATAAAAAATAATAATTCTCTCCCCTATTTTGTAAGCGCTGTAACTTTTGCGCAAATCGCTTAGTTTTTTTTTTTTACCAAAAATATGTAGAAGAATACGTATCGCCCTAAACTGAGAAAAGAAAAATGTGTTTTTTTTTTTTAATTGGGATATTTATTATAGCAACAAGTAAAAAATTGTCGCTCTTTTTTGTTTAAAGCGCAAAAAATAAAAACTGCAGAGGTGATCAAATACCACCAAAAGAAAGCTCTACTTGTGGGCAAAAAAGGACGTAAATTTTGTTTGGGAGCCACGTCGCACCACCGCGCAATTGTCAGTTAACCACTTAAGGACCGCCTACTGCACATTTACGTCGGCAGAATGGCACGGCTGGGCACATCAACGTATATATACGTTGATTTTAGTACCCAGCCGTGGGTCGCGGGCGCGCAAAGCTCCAGGACCGGGACCGCGGGATTCGCGGACCCGATCGCCGCTGGAGTGCGGCGATCCGTCCCTGGAGCGGAAGAACGGGGAGAGCCGTGTTTACACACGGCTTCCCCGTGCTTCTCTGTGGCCGCAGCATCGATCGCGTCATCCCTGTAATAGGGGGACGCGATCGATGACGTCACACCTACAGCCACACCCCCCTACAGTTGTAAACACACACATTAGGTCACACATCCCCTACAGCGCCACCTGTGGTTAACTCCCAAACTGCAACTGTCATTTCCACAGTAAACAATGCAATTTAAATGCATTTTTTGCTGTGAAAATGACAATTGTCCCAAAAATTTGACAAAATTGTCCGAAGTGTCCTCCATATTGTCGCAGTCACGAAAAAAATCGCTGATCGTCGCTATTAGTAGTAAAAAAAAAAAAATGTATAAAAATGCAATAAAACTATCCCTTATTTTGTAAACGCTATAAATTTTGCGAAAACCAACCGATAAACGCTTATTGCGATTTTTTTTACCAAAAATACGTAGAAGAATACGTATCGGCCTAAACTGAGGAAAAAAAAGTTTTTTTATATATTTTTGGGGGATATTTATTATAGCAAAAAGTAAAAAATATTGCATTTTTTTTTAAATTGTCGCTCTATTTTTGTTTATAGCGCAAAAAATAAAAACCGCAGAGGTGATCAAATACCACCAAAAGAAAGCTATATTTGTGGGGAAAAAAGGACGCCAATTTTGTTTGGGAGCCACGTCGCACGACCGCGCAATTGTCAGTTAAAACGACGCAGTGCCGAATCTCAAAAAGGGGCAAGGTCCTTTACCTGCATTTTAGTCCGGGTCTTAAGTGGTTAAAGCGATGCAGTGCCGGAAGCTGAAATTTCACCTGGGCAGGAGGGGGGTGTATGTGCCCAGTAAGCAAGTGGTTAAAGTGATTGTAAACCCTCTGGAAAACAAAAACACAGCCTGCACGACAAAGGCATATTGAGCTAGTATGCACACCGGGGGAGATCTCCTAAACCTAAACAGTCCATCGGTCTAATTTCATCGGACAAACCGTTCGTGTGTACAGGGCTTAAGCCTTAAAGTGGGTGTAAACCCGGTTCATGAAATTTGAGCTGGGCACATATATCTGCAGTATTTTGTTATCTCTTTTCAATGAGCTAAGTCTTATAGCTCTCTTCTGAATAGTTCCTCTATAATCAGCCTGAGAACTCCTGACATATTTTCTTTTGTCAAAGGAGGTTGCTAAAGTAGAATATTTTGTCAAAGGAGGTTGCTAAAGTAGATTAGCAGAGATCAGCTCCTATTACAAAACAGCTCTGAGAGTCTCTGCTTTTGAGGAGAGGGGGTGTGTGCCTTTCCTCCAATTAGCAATGTTAACTATCTTGACTGTATGACCAGACATTGCACTCTGTGTTAACTAGGAAGAGAAAATCTTCTAACACAATCTCAACGTTCTAAACGGTATATAAATGTGAAGACAGCAGATATACATATAAAACCTATATAGGGAGATTTGGTTCATCTCTTTGTATCATCTGAGGCTGTTCCCTTCAATGGGTGTATGGAGGGTTTACATCCACTTTAATATCGGCTTACCTGTAGCATAAAGTGTATTGTATGGGTTTACAACCACTTTAAAGCTCTCTGAACACCAGTCAAAGCTCCTGTCATTAAATAAAATGGTTAGCTTACAGTCCTGTTTACACCTTGCTTTTTCTTTGCTTCAAAAATTATACCCCATGTAGCTTTAGTAGTGCTTCAAAGCCTCCATAGAAGTCTATGGCAAAGCTCACTTGAAGCCCCACAAAGCCTCATCGAAGCCCCATCGAAGCCCCACCAAAGCCCCACCGAAGCACCAACCATAAGCAAGGTCTAAATAGGACTGTAAGCTAACCATTTTATTTAGTGACAGGAGCTGGTGTTCAGAGAGCTTTAACAAAGCCTGTTTGAAGCAAGTGTAAACTAGCCCTTAGACCCCTTTCACACTGAGGTGCTTTGCAGGCGCTATAATGCTAAAAATATCGCCTTGAAAGAGCCGCTCCTCACAGTCCAGTGTGAAAGCCTGAGGGCTAATAAAAAGTCCTGCTAGCAGAATCTTTAAAGCGGTAAAGGAGCGGTGTGTATACCGCTCCTGCACCGCTCCTGCCCATTGAAATCAATGGCGCACCGCGGCTATACCACCGGAAAAGTGCCGCTTTGCGTGTGGTTTTAAATCTTTTTCGGCCTCTAGTGGGGGTTAAAAGCCCCCACTAGTGGCCGAATACCTCCGCAAATATGCCGGTAAAGCGCTGCTAAAAATGGCGGCGCTTTACCGCCGACGCCACACGTGCCCCAGTGTGAAAGGGGCCTTACAGTTCAGGCACATGACGGAAATGTAATTGTTTTTTGAAACTGTTCAATCGATGGGCTTAGTTACGCTTTAGGCAGGACTGTTAAAACAGAACTAAACCCATCAATTTACCCATTTACTAAAACAGTTATGATAACCTCTAAAGTTACTGTGCTTTTGTTAGTTCTCAACTGAACGCAGGGCTGGACTGGGACAAAAATTTGGCCCTGGACTTCATCTAGACTGGCCCACTTTGACAGGTCTCTCCCATGGCGGCCGGACAACTCCCACACCCCCCCCCCCCCGACCACTATCCACTAGCCGTTCTACTTTATTAGATACTGGTACTCTTATAGGCAATACCAGTGGGGAAGCTAGACATTATTTCACCTGGGCAAAAAAACAGTTCGGTGCCCCCCCTTATGGGACAAGATTAGGCAGAAGTGAGAAACTCCCAGACCATAGGTGTTAAGTCAGCTGTCTGTCCCCTCCCCCATGCTCCTCTGTCGCCCCCTGCTCCTCTGGTCCTCCCAGGTGAGCACTGCGGGGAGGGAGAGACAGAGGAGCGGAGGGGGGCGGTGGTCCGCTGTCACTGAAGCCGACCCACTGAGCCATCGGCCCACCGGGAAACTCCCTGTAGTCCCAATGGCCAGTCCATCCCTGACTGAACGCAAATGGCTGCTGTCATAATTGATCACGTGGGCAGCATCATGGCAATTGCAGATCAAACAAAGGTTAGGATGGCAGCTTCCTTGGCTGTAAAAAGTAGGAGGGTTTATTTCCACTTTAAATTGACCGTTTCACTTCAAGGTCTGGTCCTCATTACAACCATAGGCAATGGACAACTGTCCTTATTGCCCCTTTTATTATCTATATGGATCACAAGAGAGCCTAGGCTCTACAATGTAGTGCACAATGAGAGCTGCAATGAGGACCACGATGAGGGCCTTGCCATCTTATCAAGGAAATGGTAGACACCTTGTTGTACAATCTGTTAGGCAGGACTTTAAAAAAGTTTTAAAATGGCTGACGATGTAATTTTAAGCAGACATAGACTGTGGTGCTCGTTCTTCTATTATCAGTATCCAGTATTATGAATTAGGCTGCTTGCATACAGAAGAGCACCCACAAATGGAGGGAAGTCTAGACAGAAGCCAACTAAGCAGAAAGTGAGCCACACCAATGACCAAAGTCCAAAGTGTTTTTTCTTTTTTTGTTATCTAAGCAACCTTAAAAATCCAGCGCGTTTCAGGGGCTAA
Source organism: Rana kukunoris (assembly GCA_029574335.1). Lineage (NCBI taxonomy): Eukaryota > Metazoa > Chordata > Amphibia > Anura > Ranidae > Rana > Rana kukunoris. The sequence goes on from CM056057.1 coordinate 199,353,923, forward strand.
GACTCCTTCATCAGGGCTTGTGTATAACCACAGATATGGATAGACGCAGATGAATTGCAACAAAAGTTATATACCGTAATATGATCTGAATTACTGTCACTGATTGTTTTGTGTGGCATGAACTATCAGTGACACCAATTCAAGACATTATATACTTTTTTTTGCAATTCATCTCAATCCAACACACAAGCCCTGACGAAGGAGAGTGTTTTAACCCCTGAAATGCATTGGATTTATTTTTATTGATCAATGGTTTGGTGCTCCTTTTGCACTCTGCAAAGTTTCACTTTAAGGACAAAGGTCTCGCCCAGTGATGGCGAATCTTGTCACCCCAGATGTTTTGGAGCTATATTTCCCATGATGCTCATGCACTCTGCAGTGTAGCTGAGCATTATGGGAAATCTAGTTCCAAAACATCTGGGGTGACAAGGTTCTCCATCACCGGTCTAGCCCAATGGTCTCTAAACTGCAATCTGCGGCCCTTTGTTTGTATTTATCCGACCCTTTGGGGCACTATTGCCTTCCATTAACAATGAGGCATAATTCCTGCCACTGACAACAACAGTGGGGCACTATTCCTCCCAGTGACACCAACGATGGGCACTATTCCTCCTACTGACACCAATGATGGGCACTATTTCTCCTACTGACACCAACGATGGGCACTATTCCTCCTACTGACACCAATGATGGGCATTATTCCTCCTACTGACACCAATGATGGGCAATATTCCTCCTACTGACACCAATAATGGGCACTATTCCTCCTACTGACACCAACGATGGGCACTATTCCTCCTACTGACACCAACGATGGGCACTATTCCTCCTACTGACACCAACGATGGGCACTATTCCTTCTACTGACACCAATGATGGGCACTATTCCTCCTACTGACACCATCGATGGTCACTATTTCTCCTACTGACACCAATGATGGGCACTGGTCCTCCCACTGACACAATTATGGGCACTGGTCCTCCTACTGACACCAATGATGGGCACTATTCCTCCTACTGACACCAATGATGGGCACTATTCCTCCCACTGACACCAATGATGGGTCACTATTCCTCCCCCTGACACCTCCTCCATCCCCCCGCTATCTTCTGAAAGACACACAGGTCCCAGAAGACAGCAGGGACCAGTGGGATTGCGTAGCGCGAGTCGCGCATGCGCAGTAGGGAACCAGGAAGTGAAGCCGCAAGGCTTCACTTCCTGATTCCCTTATCGAAGATAGCGGCGCCTACACCCAAGAGCCGAGGCTTCGGGTGCCGACATCGCGGGCACCCTGGACAGGTTAGTGTCCTTATTTTAAAAGTGAGCAGCTGCAGTATTTGTAGCTGCTGACTTTTTAAAAAAAAATGTAATTGGTGGAACTCCTCTTTAATGTAGGCAAAGCACCAAGTGAGTTCAATTACGACCTTAATCAGCAACAGAACCTGTGTAATTAATACGTGTTCAGTTTTAAAGGGATGAGGTGGCAACCCTATTATCCATGCTAATGCCCTGTACACGCGGTCGGGATTCCCAATGGGCCAACAGGAAAAGGCCAGACGGGAAAATAGAGAACCTCCGTCGGAAAAAGTCTGATTGGAGCATACACGGACGGAATTCCCGACCAAAAGCTCTCAGACTTTTTCAACCGGTCGTGTGTACGGGGCATTAGAGCCCCTCTGAGGGTGGATAATACGAGAGGAATAAGAGAGGCTAGGCCCTGCTTAGAGGATTTGACAAAAATTGTCAAAAACTTTTTTTTCTCTAGGTCTTGCTTCTGTGCAATGAGGGCCACACTGAGGGCTGCAATGAGGGCCACAGTTAGCCCTAGGGTGACCACATTTCCAAACTACCATTCAGGGACACCCTCCCTTCCCAAAAATCAGCATGTGCTGTAACGAATCACAGCAAAGTGATTGGACACAAGAGGCGGGATTTATGATTTCTCCAATTACAAGCAGGGGGCAGGATTGTGCTCTTCCAGGCATTCCCGGCCAGGACAAGTACTGTCAGTGAGTTAAGAGGTGATGTGGCAGACTTTTTGGGGGGCATTAGACTTGCCAAGGGGGTGGCTGTGTCAGTTTAATTCCGGGACACAGTATTGTCCTGGAATAAATGTGCCCGGGACAGACCTGCAAAATGAGGGAATGTCCCAGGCAATCCGGGACACGTGGTCACCCTAGTTAGCTCAGGGCCAATCAGGACAATCATTCATTTTTTTGCTCTTTGACACAATGATGAATATTGTAAGACAGGTAGAAACTGCAAAAATGTTGCCAGGTCAGTAAAACTTCCGATCGCACTGTTGATGTACATGACTCCCCCATACCGAGGACATGACATTACCGGGATGTAATCCAATGTAAATGTGCTGTATTTATGCATAACCAAAGAATTCCATTTTCATGAAGGTCAAATATTGCTGAACGTATGTCTTTCTCCAACTAATTCTCAGTGCTCCCTTGTTAAAAGTGGGGGCCAACAAGCACCCTCCAGATCTGAGGTGCATACTGATACAATGAAAAGTGACTTGCAACATCCCTAAAAACACGGGAGACCCAAGTCGATGAGACAAACATGCACGGTGACACACACAGAGGTTCATGCACAATTTCAACGACACGCAATAGGTTCATCCAAAAAAAAAAAAACAACATGTAACAAATTCCAGCATGAAATGGCACACATTCATAGCAGAACACACACATACAAAAAAAAAAAGCAAAAAGAAAAAGCTGTATATATAAAAAACACACAGAGCTCTGTGCAAACGCCCACACAGACATTGAAATGCACCGGCTCACAGCAGTAAAATGCTTCTATACAAGTATATAATCCACCCACACACAGCAGTGCAGCCTGCAGAACATAGAGGCACTGTACTGTATAGACACATAAGGAAACAGCACCGTATAGGCACACAGCACACACAACACATACAGGTACACACTCACTCCACTGACAGCTGGAGCTGGGAAAATGTAGGGCTGTTGCCTGTGGCAACCAATCCCCTCCTCTAACCTGCACAGGAAGACCTAAAGCCGACCGGTTTCGTTAAGCAAAGACAATCTGTATGACTCCCAAATCCATAAACCCCTACCTCCACCTAATGTGCTTTTTTTTATTTGCATATGTCGATAGGTATCTTAAGACTTACAGCCTGAGCGCGTACCAGTGTACGCATATGCAGATATTAAATGTGCACAAGGCATGGACTTCACGCACCACGTAACAGAGTTTGTATTCTGCAACAAGCAAAGCCCTCATTAATTTATGTATCAATCTGTTCGATGCCATATGGTTCGCTGTGGATGTTAAATTCTCAAGAATCGCATAATTAGAAGCGTTGTATAATAGGCGGAAAAAATAAATTGTAGAGACCATCGATAGTCCTTTCTTAGAGGTCTAGGGTCAACCAGTCCTTTCTTAGGGGTCTAGGGTCGACCAGTCCTTTCTTAGGGGTCTAGGGTCAACCAGTCCTTTCTTAGAGGTCTAGGGTCAACCAGTCCTTTCTTAGAGGTCTAGGGTCAACCAGTCCTTTCTTAGAGGTCTAGGGTCAACCAGTCCTTTCTTAGAGGTCTAGGGTCAACCAGTCCTTTCTTAGAGGTCTAGGGTCAACCAGTCCTTTCTTAGGGGTCTAGGGTCAACCAGTCCTTTCTTAGAGGTCTAGGGTCAACCAGTCCTTTCTTAGAGGTCTAGGGTCAACCAGTCCTTTCTTAGAGGTCTAGGGTCAACCAGTCCTTTCTTAGAGGTCTAGGGTTTACCAGTCCTTTCTTAGAGGTCTAGGGTTAACCAGTCCTTTCTTAGGGGTCTAGGGTCAACCAGTCATTTCTTAGAGGTCCATGATCAACCAGTCATTTCTTAGGGGTCTAGGGTCAATCAGTCTTTTCTTAGAGGTCCATGGTCAACTTAAAGATCCTCTTAGAAGGAACCTGTGCATATCTGTCCTATAATATCCTTTTAGCCAAGCTGCCCTGCAGTTGATGAGGAACTCTCAGCCTTAGGTTTATAGTTCTTCATCAGCTGGAGCAATGCCATACAGGAGATGGAGGTAGCTGGTCTATGAGGATCTTCAAATGCCATGCCAAAGTTTGTGTAGGGTCTCCTTCTGGGGCCCAACAAGCTTTGTAAACAGATATAAAATAACTAATCGATGATAGGTCAACTGATGGACACACAGGCTTCACTGATGGGCAGTTCCTCTAAAACTCATATTACAGATAGGTTTCTGTACATCTTAAGGTATTTGGAGGAAAATGATTCCTGTTGGAGCTCACAACTCTTCCCACCTGTACTATAGAGTCTCACTCTTAGGGCTGCATTCTGAAAAGTAAATGAAACTCCTAGCAAGGAACTTGAGATTTCATCACACTGACCTTTACAGGTAGGCAGTTCTGGAACTATCTCAAGATAGAGAGCTGGGGGATGCGGTCTACACCGGAGATGGACACATTTATCCCAACTCTAAGAGCTCCTCCAGTCTGGTATTGGAGTCAAGAAACAGGAGCTCCAAGAACAGCAACCTTAAAAAAAAAAAAAATAGGTGCCAAGTGGCAGTTTCTTAGGCGACCCAGGTCCCTAGATTTGTCCACACCAAAGCTACACAAAACTATGGAATGTGGAAACTATGCATGGTGAGAGGAAGACTTACTGGCACCCTAGCAATTACTTGTCTCCCTAGAAATCTGGCTTAATTGCACACACAAGTGACGCACACAGAGGTACACAGAGACTCAGTTACGCACATCCAGGTACACAGCAGATACTCTCTCACCTCAAAACTCAGCGTATCTTTCAGTTTCCATCAAATTTCATGTTCAAGACCTTGACTAGGCCCAAGCTGTGGATGGCGAACCCCAAACACAAAGTGAGGTAGGGTGTGGAGAAATGAGGTGAAGGATGAGAGGGATGTTGGGAGGTCTGAGGTGCAAAGCAAAGCACAGGTAGAAGGCCGGCAGGGTGCAGCGCAGGACATGCAAGCCGTGCAGTGTTGCGTGCAGGATTTGCAGCGTCCCCCACAAGACGGAGGGTCCAGCATGAGAGGGGTGTGGGGATCTGGGGTTATGCAGTGCAAGGTGTGCACTGCAGGGCATGCAATGCAGGATGACACAGGCATGCAGCAGAGCAGCGGGTGCAGTGCAGGGCAGCCAGCCTGGATTGAGCAGGGCAGCGTAAGAAGCATGTGCGGTGCAGGCGAAGATGTGCGGGATCTGCAGGGCGTGCAGGGTAAGAGGCCTCCACGTTACCCAGCTCCCAGGACCAGCTCGAGCTGCATCCTTCCGTATTCACAGGGATGTCACTGTGAGCGTGGTAACCAGGCAACTGTGTGCACGCCTCCTCCTATCACAGGGACACGCACGGGGGGACTGCTTAACTACTTCGCGACAGCGAGAGATGGAGGGTTAAAAAAGAAGAGGGAATAAGAGGAGGATGACACAAGAAATGCAAAAAATAAAAAAATAATAAAAAAATCTAGAAAAACAGCAGGAAAGATGTATGGGGTGGAAAATGTGGATGGTAATGAGAGTAAATGGAGGTAGAGGACAGGTGAGAGCAATTTAGGCAGAGAGGGTGATGGGAAGAGGGTGGAAAAGGCACAGAATGGGGTGGAGAGATGGACAGGTAGAGAGGGAAAGAAGCAGAGAAATAAAAAAAGGGGAAATGGGAGATTTGGAGAGAAGAGAGTTGAGCTGTGCAAGCAATCTCACTGTTACTAAGCAACTGTGCGCGTACCCTGTCCTATCACAGGCAGACCTCTTAACTCCTTCCATACACACTGCGAGAGAGAGTGAGAGAGAGAGAGAGAGAGTGACATACACTGTGCAGGGATGACGAGGAAACAGGGTGACAGGCACACAGGGGACCTGGGGGCAGAGGAGGAAGAGAGAGTGAAGAGGACAGACAGGAAGTGGCAAAGAAGAGAGAGCAAGAGTGGGGGTATAGGGGTGAGGAACAGAGTTAAAGGGAGTAAAGAAATGGGAGCAAGAAGGAGAGAGAGAAAAGCATAGAGAGAGAGGGAGAGAGAACCAGAGAGAGAGAGAGAGAGAGAGAGACATACACTGTGCAGGGATGACGAGGAAACAGGGTGACAGGCACACAGGGGACCTCGGGGCAGAGGAGGAAGAGAGAGTGAAGAGGACAGACAGGAAGTGGCAAAGAAGAGAGAGCAAGAGTGGGGGTATAGGGGTGAGGAACAGAGTTAAAGGGAGTAAAGAAATGGGAGCAAGAAGGAGAGAGAGAAAAGCATAGAGAGAGAGGGAGAGAGAACCAGAGAGAGAGAGAGAGAGAGAGAGAGAGAGAGAGAGGGGGAGACAGACAGAGAGAGAGAGAGAGAGGGGGAGAGACACCGGCAGAGAGAGGAGAGAGAGACAGGCAGAGAGAGGGGAGAGAGAGACAGAAAGGGTAGAGCGAGAGAGGGGGGATAGAGAGACAGACAGAGAGAGAGGGAAGAGAGACAGACAAAGAGCAGGAGAGAGTGGTAGTATGAAAGGGAGTATGAGAGAGAGGGAACACGAGGAAGAGAGAGAGGGAGGAAGGAAAGAGATGGGAGAGAGAAAGAGAGGCATAGGGAGAGAGAGCATGGTAGTATAAAGAGGGAGAGATGGGTATGAGGAAGAGAAAGAGAGAGCATATGTGAGGAAGAAAGGGGTTACGAAGAAAAGAAAAGCAGAGAATGTGCCAGGGAGGTATGAGGAAAAGAGATAGAGGAAAGAGAGAGAGAGAAGGGATATAAAAACTAGAGAAAAAAAATAAGAAAGAGAGAGAGAGAGAAGGTATATAAAAACTAGAGGAAAAATAGAGAGAGGGGGGACAGAAAGGAACAGCCAAAGATGAGAGCAGGGGGAGAGGCGAGTGTGAGAGAGAACAGTAGTGTAAGGGAGAGGGAGGCTATTGTAGAGAGGGGATTTAAGAAAAATAGAGAGAGAATGTGATAAAGAGAAAGAGAGTGGTAGTATAAGAGAGAGGGTATGAGAAAAAATGGATATGAGGAAGAGAGAGAAGGGACAAGAGATGGGAAATATAAGGTTTGTGTGAGAGAGAGAAAGCGAGTGAGTGAGGAGAAATGAAAGAGAGAGAGAGAATAGGAAAAGAGAGAGAAAGGAAGTAGAAGACGGAGATGGGATAAGGAAGAGTAAGGATATGAAGAAATAGGGGGGATTAAAGGAAAATATAGAAGGTATGAAGAAGAAAAAGTGAGAGAAGGTATGCCATACAGAGAGAGAGAAGATAAAGAAAAGTGAGAGCATAGGGAAGAGAAAGAGAGGATAGGGAAAAGAGAAAGGAAATACAAGAGAGTGAGAAAGGTGGGGGGGTAAGGAAAAGTGTGAAATTATATAAAGACAGGTGTGTGTGTGTGTGGGGGGGGGGGGGATAAGGAAAAGGGAGGGAGAGAATGAGGATGTGGAAAACAGATATAGAGGTTGAGGGAGAGAAAAAAAATCTAGAGATATGGGAAATGTGGAAGAGAGAAGATAAAGAGAATAAATAGAGAAAAAGGGTGTGGATAAGACAAATAGGATTACAAAAATAGAGAGGAGAGAGATAGAGGACATGGAAGAGAGAGAGGGAGAGGGAAAGGATGTGGAAGCTAGAGATAGAGGATAAAGTAAAGAGAGATAAGGAATAAGGAAAAGAAGAAGAAGGATAAGAATGAAAGGAATAGAGGATGAGAAAAAGAGAGAGAGAGAGAGAGAGAGAGAGAGAGAAAGGGGGAGGGGGAATGTGGAAAAGTTAGCAGATAAGAAAAGAGAGAGAGAAGGGATTTGGAAGAATGGGGTGGGGAGCAGAGGAAGAGAATGAAAAAGAGGGAGTATGCGGAAAAGGGAAAGAGAAGATGTAAGGAAAGAAGACAGTATTAAAAAGTAAAAAAGGGAGGGTGTCTAAGGAAAAGTGTGTGTATTAAGGAAGAGAGGGTGTAAGGAAGAGAGGGTGTAAGGAAGAGTGGGTGTAAGGAAGAGTGGGTGTAAGGAAGAGTGGGTGTAAAGAAGAGAGGGTGTAAGGAAGAGAGGGTGTAAGGAAGAGAGGGTGTAAGGAAGAGAGGGTGTAAGGAAGAGTGGGTGTAAGGAAGAGTGGGTGTAAGGAAGAGTGGGTGTAAAGAAGAGAGGGTGTAAGGAAGAGAGGGTGTAAGGAAGAGAGGGTGTAAGGAAGAGAGGATGTAAGGAAGAGAGGGTGTAAGGAAGAGCGGGCGTAAGGAAGAGCGGGCGAAAGGAAGAGTGGGCGTAAGGAAGAGTGGTCGTAAGGAAGAGTGGGTGTAAGGAAGAGTGGGTGTAAGGAAGAGAGGGTGAAAAGGAAGAGAGGGTGAAAAGGAAGAGAGGGTGAAAAGGAAGAGAGGGTGAAAAGGAAGAGAGGGTGAAAAGGAAGAGAGGGTAAAAAGGAAGAGAGGGTGAAAGGAAGAGAGGGTGTAAGGAAGAGTGGGTGAAAGGAAGAGAGGGTGTAAGGAAGAGTGGGTGTAAGGAAGAGAGGGCGTAAGGAAGAGTGGGCGTAAGGAAGAGTGGGCGTAAGGAAGAGTGGGCGAAAGGAAGAGTGGGCGAAAGGAAGAGTGGGCGAAAGGAAGAGCGGGCGTAAGCAAGAGCGGGCAAAAGGAAGAGCGGGCAAAAGGAAGAGCGGGCGTAAGGAAGAGCGGGCGTAAGGAAGAGCGGGCGTAAGGAAGAGTGGGCGTAAGGAAGAGTGGGTGTAAGGAAGAGTGGGTGAAAGGAAGAGAGGGTGAAAAGGAAGAGAGGGTGAAAGGAAGAGAGGGTGAAAAGGAAGAGAGGGTGAAAAGGAAGAGAGGGTGAAAAGGAAGAGAGGGTGAAAGGAAGAGAGGAGATGTGTGGAAAAGAGAGAGAGGGTATAAAAAGGAGAAAGTGAGGTAGGTAGGTAGGAGGAGGGGAGAAAGGTCGAGGAAGGCAGAGAAGATGTGACAGAGAAGATGTGAGGAAATGAGAACATGAGATGGTATGAGAAAATGAAATAAAGAGGATTTGAAAAGGAGAGAGAAGGTGTGAGAGAGTAATAAAAGAAGACAGGTAAGGGTTAAGGGTAGGAAAATAGAAAGGAGCGGTTTGGGTAAAGACAAGAGAAGAAAAAAAAGCCCATTCACATTTTGCTTCTGGCTGCTGTATAATATGTGAGTTGTTTTTTACCGCAGGTAAACACAAGGACAGTCACAAATAAATTGATGCTTGTGTAGGCAATTCGGCTTGCTGCACTATTTTTATAGTAATGTGTGTTAAGGAGGCCCCTAGGAGTTAATGAGTGTGGTGAGGTACAAACGTGTCCTCAGTGAGCATCGGCAGGGGACCATCATCCCTTTCATTAATATAAATCAAAGAAGAAAAGGGAGTCGCTGGGACTTTTCAGGTACCATACAATAACATCAATATTTGTTAAAATCCACAATATTTATTTTTTCCAATAAAAACAATTTTATATTATGAAAAACATCACAACATGAAGTGTAATTCTTGTGGTCAGAAAATGGCTTCACATAAACACTTCTACTGGGACATGTTTCGCCTCTGCGGCTTTCTTGGGAAGAGTTAATTACATGAAGATTACACCATCCATATAGAATCTCCACATAAATATGTATTAGCATAGGGAGTTGACAGAAGTCTTGTGAAAACTCAAAAAAAAATAAAAAAAAATCAGGATAGCACCAGCACTCGAAGCTGCAGGTCCCAGGATAGTATATTGGTGCACTGCAGGAGAACCAAGGGGAGACTGCCCACCCAGTATTTACTAATCCCTAAAAATGTCACCACATAGGGGTGCCCATAAGATGGTAAGCTCCATAAAGCTTTGCAGCTTAAATGAGACATTTTTTAGTGAAATGTTTGGCTTCTAGGCATGCGTACTGCCATTCTATCAGCACACGCATCCAGTTTGTGACATCAGATGTTAGCTTCATGTAAACGCCTCTACTCCGACATGTTTCACCACTGCAGCTGCCTCAGGAAGAGTTAATTACATGAAGATTACACCATCCATATAGAATCTTCACAAAAATATGTATTAGCATAGGGAGTTGACAGAAGTCTTGTGAAAACTAAAAAAATTAATAAAAACAACTCAGGATAGCACCATCACTCGAAGCTGCAGGTCCCAGGATGGTATATTGGTGCACTGCAGGAGAACCAAGGGGAGACTGCCCACCCAGTATTGACTAATCCCTAAAAATTTCACCACATAGGGGTGCCCATAAGATGGTAAGCTCCATAAAGCTTTGCAGAAGCTTTATGGAGAATTTGTTCAGTGAAATGTTTGGCTTCTAGGCATGGGTGCTACCAATATATCAGCATATGCATCCCGTCTGTGACATCAGATGTCAGCTGGATGGGAGAGCCATAAATAACCGTAGGCTTTGGCAGCCATCTTGCCAGAATAAAAAAAAAAAAGTCCAGGGTCCAGGAGCTTCATGTAATTAATTCTTCCTGAGGAAGCTGCAGAGGTAAAACATGTCGGAGTAGAGGCGTTTACATGAAGCTAATTTCTGAGCACAAAAATGTACACTTGACGTGGTCATGTTTTTCATAATAGAAAATTGTTTTTATTCGAAAAAATAAATATTGTACATTTTTTGGGCACCTCTCTGTGGTGATGTTAAAGGGGTTGTAAAGGTAAAAGTTTTTTAACGCCCCCCCCGAGTCCCTGTTTTACTTACCTTACCGTTCGAAACTCCCGGGTGCGTCCATGTCATCCTCTTCGGTTCCCAGCCTGGCCGTTGATTGGCTAGGCTGGGCGCCAGGGGGCGGGGCCGAGTGATACAGTCGGCGCTATGGCCGCCGCTATATCACGGGAGCGCGCTCGCAAAAGCTTTCCACCGTGCGAACGCCCTCGCATGAAAATGGAAAGCTTTTGCGAGGAGGAGCCCAGACAGCCGCCGAGGGACCCCAGAAGACAGCTTTCCGGGCCACTCTGTGCAAAACGAACTGCACAGTGGAGGTAAGTATCACATGTTTGTTATTTAAAAAAAAAAAAAACGGACTTTAGTGTCCCTTTAATTACTGATTACTCAATACTGAGTGGGCAGTCTCTCCTTGGTTTATAGCATTTAAAAAATAGGGGATAGTTTTATGGCATTTTTATTAATATATATATATTTTTACTACTAATGGCGGCGATCAGAGTTTTTCTTCGTGACTGCGACATTATGGCGGACACATTGGACACTTTTGGGACCATTGTCATTTTCACAGCGAAAAGTGCTATACAAATGCACTGATTACTGTGAAAATGACCCTGGCAGTGAAGGGGTTAACCAGGAGGGGGCACTGTAGGGGTTAAGTGTCTACTAAAGGAGAGTTCTTACTGTGAAGGGGGCGTGGCTGTGCGTGACGTCACTGATCATCGTTCCCTAACACAGGGAACAGACGATCACTGACAGCCACACTAGGAAGAATGGGGAAGGTTTGTTTACACTTACCTCTCCCCGTTCTTCCTCTTGCGAGACACCGGCGGCGATCGGGTCCCGCGGGCGCTGTCACGGAGGACAGGACCGGGTCGCGAGCGCGCCGCCGGCGATGGGCTCGCGACTCACGGCTGGGCATCTTAAAGGGGACGTACCTGTACGTCCATGTGCCCAGCCGTGCCATTCTGCCAACGTAAATAGTCGTGTGGCGGTCCTTAACCGGTTAATCTACTTGCCGTACTTGCCGTTCGGAATTTCCGACAACATTTGTGCGACCATGCGTATGCAAGACAAGTTTGAGCCAACATCCGCCGGAAAAAAAACATGGTTTTGTTGTCGGAATTTCCGATCGTCTGTACGTGGCATAACAGTGTGGGAAAATAGAGCAGATGAAAGAAAGAGATTGAGTAGATTACAGATAGAAATGTGTTTGGCATTACAAACTAAGGAGAGTTAAGTGTTAAAGGAAATAAAATGAAAGAAAACTGGTTAACAAGTAACAGTAATTAAAATGAAAGGAGAGGAAGAAAATTAAATTGTGCGAGATTCAAAAGAAAAGAAAAAGGAAAAAGAAGCACAGCAAGGAAGCCGAGAGTAACATATGAGATCCTGAATTATACTGGAGGTTACAGCTTCATCCCTGTGATGTTGTTTGAATTGTGAAGTTGCATTCCTATGCCCTGTACACACGATCGTTTTTTCCATCGGAATAAACTCTGATGGGTTTTTCCGACAGAATTACGCTCAAGCTGTCATACACACGGTCACACCAAATTCCAACCGTCAAGAACGCGGTGGCGTACAACATGTACGATGAGCTGAGAAAAATGAAGTTCAATGCTTCAGAGCATGCGTGGACTTGATTCTGAGCATGCGTGTTCCATACAAACGAACGGAATTTCCCATCGAAATTTTTTCCGTCGGAAAAAAAGAGGACATGTTCTCTTTCTAAGTCCATCGGAATTTCCAACGAAAAAAGTACACACGGTCGGAATATCCGATGAAAAATTTCTGTCTGACTTTGTCCATCGGAAATTCCGATCGTGTGTAGGAGGTGTTAGAAATGAATCCATCAGCCAATATATATGCCCAGACAGAATGACATAAAAACTGATGACCACCAATGAAACATCACTTTAGAAGTGCAACGCCTCGTAAACATGATCAGATTTTCCGACGGGAAAAGTGTGATGGCAGGATGTTATACCGACCGTTTGTACGCTCCATCGGACAATATGGGATAGCATGCTTTAAAATTTTCCAACAAAAAATGTGTGATGTCGGATTATCCGATCGCGTGTACAGAAGTCCATCCGAAAAATAATCCAAAGTACAAACACGCATGCTCAGAAGCAATGCTAACCATAAGACAACATTAGCAGAAGTTGCCCAAAGGGTGGCGTTAAAGAGCTGAAAAAACACGTAGGTTCGTCTTTGTTGACCGACAATTCTTCGCTGTTTGTATGCAATACAAGTTCACGACCAACGCCCTTCGGACAAAAGTCCTACGCTTTGCCCGATGGAAATCCGATCGTGTGTACAAGGCCTTAGACTCCATCATCACTTAATAGGAAATTACGATTGTATGACCTGTTAATTCTGAAAACGCCACTCGATTTCTCTGCAAGAAGTGTCTCAGCTCCTGAATCTGAGTAGAAGACACAACCTCATGATCGTTCCAAGCTTTTATTGGCTCAACATGGTTTACCCTGAGAAATGGGGGGGGGGGGCCTTTCTCCTTTCGGGCTGGTACAGGGGCTATGCCACTTTGCCATCGATATATATTCTCTAAAGTAGACCCCAAAACTAAGATTTGTTGGTCTGTGAAAATTTATTTTGGTAAAACATATAGAACGGCTCTTTCCTTATACCTTAGAGGAGAGATTTCCAAACTGCAGCCCAAGGGCTAGATGTGGCCCTTTGTTTGCCTTTATCCAGCCCTTGGGGGACTTTTCCTCCCACTGATATGAGGCACTGTTTTTCCTACTGACACCAACAGTGGGGTCCTACTCCTTCTGATGACACCAGAGATAGGAAACTAATTCTCCCATGGACTGCACACCGACGTTCGGCTTCTTTCGGCAACTCGTGACGCTCCTTATGTGACGGGGGAGCTAGTTTTTGTCATCACGTCAATCAACTGCTGGATAGGAACGCCCAGTCTCGCGGGATTCACTACCCGGAAGCCAGGGAAGACAATAGCTGTACGAAGGTATGAACAGCAAAAAAAAATAAAAAATGTCGGCATAGGGCCAGATTCAGGTAGAGTTAGGCTGGAGTATCAGTGATACTCCAGCCTAACTGTCACTTTGAGCCGGCGTTTTTGTTTTCTGTAACCAGAAAACAAGAAACGCCGGGTTGGAGTTCCTATACGAGCGGCGTAATTGTATTTCGCCGTCGTATCGGAACTTCAATTTTAAAAATGGTGCTCGGGGCGTTCCCGCTGATTAACGCCGAGAATATGTTAATCAGCGGGAATCGGAAATTCACGATCGTACGCGGGCCCGACGCAGTGACGTTCCGACGTTTCCGTAAGCGATACGCGGCGTAAAGAAAAACCAGCCCCCTAGTGGAGTATCCTATGTTAAGTATGGCCGTCGTCATCGCGTCGAGTTTACAAATTTTTGTGTCGTTTGCGTAAAACATCCGTGAATGGGGATTGACGTCATTGACGTTCCCTGACAGAATTTGGAGCATGCGCACTGACAGTCGACGCATGCGCAGTACGTTCGCCGCGGGATCGCGCATAGTTAACATAATAAACGCCCCCTACCCGCCCAATTTGAATTCCGCCGGCTCATTTTCGTTACGCCGCCGCAACTTTAGGAGCAAGTGCTATGTGAATAACAGTACTTGCTCCTAAATTACGGCGGAGTAACGTAAATGAGAAACGTTACTTCAAAGTAAAGAAGCGCCCATCTACCCGGATCTGGCCCATAGTGTCAATGTAGAGGGTGAGCTCATTGTAATGTTAGAAAATAGTTTTTAGTGTGCTATGCAAGGTACGCCTGTGCTTACTACGCCCCCCCCCCCCCCCCAAAAACCACCACACTTGGACGCACACAAAATTGGTTTAAAACACACGCACTTTGGCCATGCGGTCTCCTAAAATAAAGAGAGGCGAAGGACCTACGGGGCTGGCTGGGTGGGCTAGGCCCCCTCACTCCCTCATAGGGGGAGTCCCTCTGCCCCATTTTGGGCCCCAGTTGGGCTCCCAAGAGGAGCAGGTAGGGCGGGGTGAGTGGGAGGCCCCCCTTCACACCCGCCATTGCCACCAGGGGCATGGAGAAGGATGGCGAATGCCTCCGGGGGGAGGGTCTTCCTGCAGTCCGGCTCCTCTCTCTCGAGTTCACGCACAAAAATACACTTAAAAAAAAAAAAAAAAAAAGTTTTTAGGGTGAACCCCCGCTTTAAGACCCTCCTCTTCTGAAGGTTTCTGGACGACATCGGTTACAAAACGCCTTGAGGCGATTTTGTTTGCATTTGCAGTGCTATACAACTCACTCACTCACCCAACACCTTGTTAAATCTATGCCATGAAAAATGAAGGCAAAGGGGGGTCCAACCCGGTACTAGCAAGGTGTACCTAATAAAGTGGCCAGTAAATGTATATTGAGGTCTGGTTACCACGTAAGATGTGGTCCTGGGAATGGAGGCTTTATCCCACTCAAAGCTCTACAAAGCCTACAGGCTCCAGGATCAAGAAAAGATCTTATTAAGATTCTGAGAAAAACAAAAGAATGTTTTCTCCTCATGAGCCATAAACCTTAGAACCCCTCACCATGTGTGTGCGAGAAGCCTAAGCGACACATATACACCATCAACAATCCTGCCGGCCATTGCCTCTCAATGGCATGATGCACCATTTTTCGGAAGCCATTCAATTTCCATGATAGCCTGAGTTACATATGCCTGGTAAAACATCAGGTCCCACTGTGATTTCATTTGGAAAGCTTGTCATAACAAACTCCTTCATTTGTCTTTATTGTTCAATAGGCTGTCATGGCTGTGAAGCCCTGCCCATGCCCTGTTAAACCCCACCCCTATTTTCAGTGTTGGTCACTTAACTTTTTCAGTTCCTAGTGGCAACAATCTGTTGGCTAATAGAGTCTCAGTCACAGGGAGGTAGCTGTGGCATACCCCATGTGACTTTGGTGGCCATCTTAGGTCAGCCAGAGTCTATTTAAAGTGGTTGTAAACCCTTTTTGTTGACTTCTACCTATAGGTAAGCCTAGAATATGGCTTACCTATAGGTAGTGGAAATATCTCCTAAACATGCGCCGTTTAGGAGATATTTCACTTGTAGTCCGCAGAACTGCGCATGAGCGGGGAAGAAACAAAACTAAGTGCCGTTTCTTCCCTAGCCTGTGCTGGTAATTGCGGCTCCTGTGCGCATGCACGGGAGTACAGTCAAGCGACTCCCCATCAGGGTTTACTTCCTCTTTAAGACTGTCTACCTCTTCGGAAAGCCCCCACTTTTTGGTCAGACCGGCCAAGCCACACTTCGCTCCTCATGAGAGACACTGTTGGCATCTAGGAGTCTTCTGTCCACTGATTGTCTACTGCTCAGTTGTAAGTGGCCCCGGACAGGTGAGCAGGGCCGATCCTGGGCAGGTGCGCGGGGTGCAGCACACCAAAGCGCCACAGAGGTGGGCTCTCCCTCCGCCTCCTCCTCCTCTTGTCTGTGTCCAGAGACAGCTCTCTTTGCTGGCAACTGACAGAAGCAGATCAGAGGAGGAGAGACTGTGCCCCCGCCACCGCTGTGTTTCCTGCCCAAGTCCATTATCCCTCACTCCCTCCTCCTGTCAGAGGAGGAGAACGAAGCAGCCGGAGACCATATCGGCAGTCTCTGAGAATCTCCTGTATTATATCTACAGTCTCTGAGCATATCCTGTAGTACGTCTGCAGTCTCTGACCATTTTCTGTATTATATCTGCAGTCTCTGACCATTTTCTGTATTATATCTGAAGTCTCTGACCATCTCCTGTATTATATCTGCAGTCTCTGACCATCTCCTGTATTATATCTACAGTCTCTGAGCATCTCCTGTATTATGTCTGTAGTCTCTGAGCATCTCCTGTAGTATGTCTGCAGTTTCTGACCATCTCATGTATTATATCTGCAGTCTCTGACCATTTTCTGTATTATATCTGAAGTCTCTGACCATCTCCTGTATTATATCTGCAGTCTCTGACCATCTCCTGTATTATATCTGCAGTCTCTGACCATCTCCTGTAATATATCTGTAGTCTCTGACCATCTCCTGTATTATGTCTGCAGTCTCTGAGCATCTCCTGCATTATACCTACAGTCTCTGAGCATCTCCTGTAGTATGTCTGCAGTCTCTGACCATCTCCTGTATTATATTTGCAGTCTCTGACCATTTTCTGTATTATATCTGCAGTCTCTGACCATCTACTGTATTATATCTGCAGTCTCTGACCATCTCCTGTATTATATCTGCAGTCTCTGAACATCTCCTGTAATATCTCTGCAATCTCTGACCATCTCCTGTACTATGTATTCAGTCTCTGACCATGTGGGTGAGCTACTGTTGGACTTGCTGTTACAATACAACTTTTTTTTTTGCATTGTGATTTTTTGTCTGCCACATGATGCTGCACCTACCCAACAAGAGTTTCCTCTGTTAACTAATTGCAAGTGATGTGCCCTATCCTTGAGCCGCGGGCACACTATCTGGGTATACAGCTATTTTAATACATGGGTAGAAAGTATATCAACTGCCTTTCCTACCAGCAGGAGGGAGGAAAAACAATTTACACATTATCCAGAGAATCAGAGAAGCTTGTTTTCAATCAGAGACCAGCACTGAGGGAGAAGAACAAAAATCACAATCACACCGTGCTGATCTACTATGCAGAACGAACAGCTAGCATATATAATAAGCAAATATGGCTACCGCCTTGCATCTTCAAAAATAAAAAAAAGATGAAAAAATATATATACACAGTATCTCACAAAAGTAAGTACACCCCTCAAATTTTTGTAAATATTTTTCTTTTCATGTGACAACACTGAAGAAATGACACTTTGCTACAATGTTGTGTAGTGAGTGCACAGCTTGTATAACAGTATAAATTTCCTGTCCCCTCAAAATAACTCAACACACAGTCATTAATGTCTAAACTGCTGGCAACAAAAGTGAGTACACCCCTAAGTGAAAATGTCCAAATTGGACCCAAAGTGTCATAATTTTGTGAGGCCACCATTATTTTCCAGCACTGCTTTAACCATCTTGGGCATGGAGTTCATCAGAGCTTCACAGGTTACCACTGGAGTCCTCTTCCACTCCTCATCTTTAAAAGAGGCTTCACCCCTTCAACCTCTGCAGCAATGCTGGCAGCACTTATACGTCTATTTCCCAAAGACAACCTCTGGATATGACGCTGAGCACATGCACTCAACTTCTTTGGTCTACCATGACGAGGTCTGTTCTGAGTGGAACTTGTCCTGTTATACCGCTGTATAGTCTTGGCCACCATGCTGCAACTCAGTTTCAGGTTTTTGGCAATCTTCTTATGCCTTGTTTCCACTGCACAGATCGGTTCGGGTCAGTAATTTTGGAGTGGTTAGGATGGGACGGGTCTATTCTCGTGAGTGTTTCCACTGCAAATCGGACTGTCAAGGACCATTCAGGTTTTAGAAAAAAATCCTAGCGCGTCCACCAATCAGTGAGATGTATTTGTAGGTCCGCCCTAATGGAACCGTTCCACTCTCTCTGGACCCACATGAGAAGCAGGACCCTTGCTGGTGCGGTACGGTTCGCTTTTATGGCACGCTTTCATAATGGAAACACCCAAAATAGCGTACCGTACCGAACCGCACCGAACCGATCCGCTCAGTGGAAACGAGGCATTATAGTCTAGGCCAGTGATGGCGAACCTTGGCACCCCAGATGTTTTGGAACTACATTTCCCATGATGTTCAGCTACACTGCAGTGTGCAGGAGCATCATGGGAAATGTAGTTTCAAAACATCTGGTGTGCCAAGGTTCGCCATCACTGCCCTTGGCCATCTTTATGTAGAGCAACAATTCCTATTTTTCAGATCCTCAGAGAGTTCTTTGCCATGAGGTGCCATTTTGAACTTCTAGTGACCAGTATGAGAGACTGAGAGCGATAACACCAATTTTAACACTCCTGCTCCCCATTCACACCTGAGACCTTGTAACACTAACGAGTCACATGACACCAGGGAGGGAAAATGGCTAATTGGGTGCAATTTGGACATTTTCACTTAGGGGTGTACTCACTCTTGTTAGACATTAATGGGTGTGTGTTGAGTTATTTTGAGGGGAAAGCAAATTTTCACTGTTATACAAGCTGTACACTCACTACACAACATTGTCATTTCTTCAGTGTTGTCACATGAAAAGATAGAAGAAAATATTTACAAAATGAATGCAGAATTCATTTATAATAAAGCACCACAAATAAAATGCTCAGTGAAAGAAAATAAACATCAGAATTAAAATGTAAACTGAATTAAAATTTAAAAGAAAATGTACATGTTTTTGAAGACCTACTACTTCATTCACACCTGAACGTTTTCCTGTGAACTTGCACAAAATCACATGATTTTACATGCATGCGAAAACCTTGCGTTAGGCTTGCAGTGCCATTCAATGGTAATGACACCTCAAACATAGCAAGCAGGCGTGCATTTTTGAAGCGGAAACACGTGCAACAAACACATCAAACCAGAAAGTTAAAAAAAGAACACGTGAAACTACACTGTCAAAAAGCTGCATGAGATACCTAGATTGGGTTTGTCGCACGAACAGTGAAATCAATAGGCTGCCTTAAAAGTGCAGTGCAAAAAATTGCAAGCGCGTGAGTGATGCCCACCATCGCACATCATAAAATGAGCACATGAGGTGGTGGCTGGTGCTTCTTTACACTGGGTCGTTGGTGGAGGAATTATAATACATGTGTTTTTCAGACCATACAGGACTTTTTGGCACTTTATCTGCACTTTAAGCACTTTTATACATACCATATATAAAGTGATAAACGCTCAAAAACGTCACTCACTTTTTTTTTTTTTAAACGTTTTTGATCCATTGAAAAAAGAAAAAATGTTTTTTTCTTCAACAAAAACGCGGAAAAACTCTAAAAACTGCTAAAACCGCTTTTGAAAAAACGTTGAAAAGAGCTCAAAGTTGAAAAACTCACTGCAAAGCTACTTGCGTTTTTATAACGTTATTTTAACGTCCAGTGTGCATGAGGCCTTATAGTTTCATAGGGTTTTCTGTACATCCACATTTTTGCTAACAGCCTCCTTTATCACAGCACAGACCATATATTAGATATTATTTGAAGGTATGTGCCACACCTGTGGAATCCCTGTGGAGGCTGGAAATCACTGTAGTAGGCACCGCTAGCTTCCAGTACCGTACTGACCGCTAGCTTCCAGGTCCCATGCTGCCCTGCTGCCCTGCTGCGCTTTAAACACAGGAGGTCGCTTACTTGGCACTGACACTATTCAGAGAACAATTTGCATTTTCTCAATCAATAAAAAAAGCAAGAGCAGCCAGTCCATTAGGGGTGCAGGGCGCCGTACTGATACGTTTGTACGATTTTTTTTTTTTTTTGCAAGCCACATGATTAGAGCCTGAGGCTCTTATTGGCTTGGAAAAGGTTGGGCTTGGGGCGCAGAGAACTGCGCCCTGTATCCACCCACTTGTGAAAATAGCGAATTAACATTCGCTATTGTCTTCCGGCTTCTCCAGAAGACATGACAGAAGGAAGGTGAATCAGGTTGGCCTGGGGGAGAAGCCGAGGAAGCCATGGACCGTCACCATGGAGGGGTGAGTGTAGGGGACCATCACCGTGGAAAGGCTGAGTGCAGGAGGCCATCACTATGGAGGGGTGATTGCGAGGGACCGCTACCCGCGGAAAGACTGAGTGCAGGAGGTCATCAATGTGGAGGGGCTTAGTGCAAGGGACTGTCACCATGGAGGGGCTTAGTGCAAGGGACTGTCACCATGGAGGGGCTGAGTGCGGGGGACCGTCACTGTGGAGAGGATGAGTGCAGGGGACCGTCACCGCGGAGGGGCTGAGTGCGGGGGACCGTCACCGCGGAGGGGCTGAGTGCGGGGGACCGTCACCGCGGAGGGGCTGAGTGCGGGGGACCGTCACCGCGGAGGGGCTCGTCACCGCGGAGGGGCTGAGTGCGGGGGACCGTCACCGCGGAGGGGCTCAGTGCGGGGGACCGTCACCGCGGAGGGGCTCAGTGCGGGGGACCGTCACCGCGGAGGGGCTCAGTGCGGGGGACCGTCACCGCGGAGGGGCTCAGTGCGGGGGACCGTCACCGCGGAGGAGTTGAGTGCGGGGGACCGTCACCGCAGAGGGGCTGAGTGCGGGGGACCGTCACCGCGGAGGGGCTGAGTGCGGGGGACCGCCACCGCGGAGGGGCCTGAGTGCGGGGGACCGTCACCGCGGAGGGGCTGAGTGCGGGGAACCGTCACCGCGGAGGGGCCTGAGTGCGGGGGACTGTCATTGTGGAGGGGCTGAGTGCGGGGAACCATCACTGTGGAAAGATGAGTGCGGGGGACCATTAATGTGGAGGGGCTGAGTGCGGACCTGGGGGGGGGGGGGGGTTGTTTGCTACCACTGATGCAAAGTGCTCTTTGAATGGATTTATTAGAGAGACAGTCACAATATCCACCTTACCCAGTCAGAGAACACCTCCCCGAGGGTTGATTTCCTATGACAGAACCTTTCACTTTCCCCCCGAGTCCCGGTTCACACTTATGCGATGCAAGAACCCATGCAATTCCGTTGTGGGTTCCCACAATGCATGTAATCGTTGGCAGTTTACACTGCCCTCTGCAAACCACTGCGGGTGTCAATGTAAAGTTGATGACACCCCCAGATCGGTTTGCATCAATTGCGAACTGTCAATTGATGCAGGAATCAGATTGGATGGGATCCGATTCCAGTGCGGGCCAAAACAAGGGTCCTGCACCATATTGGTGCGAATGCGATTTCAGCCATACAGTTTGTATGGCTTATTTTAGATCGCACAGAAATGCGGTGCGAATCACACGCAATGTTTGTCATCGCACAAGTGTGAACCCAGCCTTAGTGGCCGAAGTAACAGAATCCTTTTAAAGGATAAAAACTTACAATATCTTTATAATTCCATTACTTAGCTTTTTAGAGCTCAGAAAATGTGGTGAAATCAGGCAGAGGTTGTACACTGAGATGGGATTAAATCTAATATACTACTTGTTGTTTGTGTACTACCACTTGTGCAAAGCCTCTGTGGCATCCCGTGAGCTCAATTTTATCCTACTTACATTGACCCGGTAATTACAATTTAATGATACGAGCCTATAGCATGACAATATCACTGTGCATTATTTATGTCACCCACAAAGTGGTCACGCTTTCACTCCCAGGGGGAGATTTCCTGTTCCTTCCTGTTTGTCAAAGAAATTGGGACTTCAAGAGCAGGGCTAATGCATCTACAGCCTTCTGATTGTAAAGAGAATCTGTGAGAACACAAACCTGACTTTTTAACCACTTCAGCCCCAGACCATATTGCTGCCCAACGACCAGAGCACTTTTTGCGATTCGGCACTGCGTCGCTTTAACTGACAATTGCGCGGTTGTGCGACGTGGCTCCCAAACAAAATTGGCGTCCTTTTTTTTCCCACAAATAGAGCTTTCTTTTGGTGGTATTTGATCATCTCTGCAGTTTTTATTTTTTGCACTATTAACAAAAATAGAGCGACTATTTTGAAAAAAAATGCAATACTTTTTACTTTTTTCTGTAATAAATATCCCCCAAAAATATCTAAAAAAAAAATTTTTTTCCTCAGTTTAGGCCGATACGTATTCTTCTACATATTTTTCGTAAAAAAAAAAAATCGCAATTAGCGTTTTTTGATTGGTTTGCGCAAAAGTTATAGCGTTTACACAATAGGGGGTAGTTTTATGGCATTTTTTTTTTTTTTTACTAGTAATGGCGGCGATCAGCGTTTTTTTTTCAGTACTGCGATATTATGGCGGGCACTTTGGACACATTTTTTTAGCGATCAATGCTATAAAAATGCATTGGATTACTATAAAAATGCCATTGGCAGTGAAGGGGTTAACACTAGGGGGCGGGGAAGGGGTTAAATGTGTTCCTGGGTGTGTTCTAACTGTATGGGGGGGTGGCCTCACTAGGGAAAATCGCTGATCTTCTGTTCATACATTGTATGAACAGAAAATCAGCGTTTCCCCCGCTGACAGGAACGTGAGCTGTGTGTTTACACACATAGCTCCCGTTCCCCGCTCTGTAACGAGCGATCGCGTGTGCCCGGAACACGCACAGGACTCGGGGGCGAGCGCGGGCCGCCGGCGGCGCGCACGCGCCCCCTAGTGGCCTTCGAAAGTGCCGACGTAGAGCTACGGGCTCTCGCCCAGGAGAACCGACCTGCCGCCGTATAACCTTAAAAAGGAAAAAAATTCCAGAGCTGTCATACTGATCCTGGTTTCAGTGCCAAAAGATTTACTGGCCTGGAACAAGCAAGCAACCAGAGAAGTGTAAAACCGCTGATCTTGCTGTTGCAGGAAAGTCACTCACTGGGTAGTAAAAGTAGGATTATGCAATGTTTTTCTCAACGTGATTCCTCTCAAGCCTGCCTTGCATACACACGATCGTGATAAAAAATGCTCGAAGGAAAATGCGGTAACGTACAACACGTACGACGGCACTATAAAGGGGAAGTTCCATTCAAATGGCGCCACCCTTTGGGCTTGATTATGCTAATTTCCCTTCTCATAACTTACTTCTGAGCATGCACGTTTTTTCCCCGTCGTTAAAGCGTACACACGACTATTTTTCACGACGAGAAAAAATAGAGCAGGTTCTAAATTTTTAATGCCCAGTTTTCTCATCGAAAAAAATGCTCTGGAGCCCACACACGATCGTTTTTAATGACCAGTTAAAAAAATTGAATTTTCCTCGTTATGAAAAACGGTCTTGTGTACTCGGCATAAGGCTGAGGTCCCGAGGATTGCAGCTTTAAAAATAAGACAGCAATCACAGCTATAAAATTTCTATTCCCCCGGGATTAACGTTTAACATTTTCACTTAGGGCAAAATTTTGAGTATAGCCTCATATAAGACTTAATATATTTTTATGATACTATACGTGTCAATATAAATATCATCAGTACCAAGACCGTCCAATCAATCCCCTTTCTAGGTGACCATATATGGGTTCAGGCAGCATCATCAACTGCCACCATGGGTTCTCTTGGTTCAATTGTTTTATTTTCACTTAGGGGTGTACTCACTTTTGTTGCCAGCGGTTTAGACATTAATGGCTGTGTGTTGAGTTATTTTGAGGGGATAACAAATTTACACTGTTATACAAGCTGTACACTCACTACACAACATTGTAGCAAAGTGTCATTTCTCCAGTGTTGTCACATGAAAAGATAGAAGAAAATATTTACAAAAACACGGTGTACTCACTTTTGTGAGATACTGTATGTGGGAAGTTGTCCTCTGTTTGTATCATTTTAGGCATTCTAGTTTTCAACATGGGACATGGACACAGAAAAATGCAAAGGATTGTTTGTTTATTTTCAAATAGTGTGAGCTAAGCTTTAACAATCCTTAAGTGGAAACATTTAAAGGAGTTGTAAAGGAAAAAAAAAAATGACTGTTTACAGGGTATAGAGACATAATAGTTAACTGATTCCTTTTAAAAATGATTAAAAATAGATAAAAATCAATCATATAATCAACCTACAGTTCTAGTTTCGTTTTTGCTGTTGTTTCCTGTCTCCCTGATGTAAAGAGCCAGAGAGCCAATAGAGGGCAGTGATGGTTTTTTAAAACCCCTCAGCACCAATCTAGTTTCGTTTTACACACAGTAATCACACCTTGATTAGTGACCACAGTGAGAAAGCTCCCAGCACTGTGGTTATAAGGAAACAGACAACCAGGAAGTGTCCAGAACAGAGCAGAATTACAGCAACATCAAAGCAAAAACGAACGAGGACATGAAAACAGGACTGCAGTAAGGTAAAGCTAAAAAAAAAATCCTTTAGTGACCCTTTAAGTCCTGCTGTTTCAATCCCTCCCCCCAGCCTGTAACCCGAGTTAAACATTTTTGGAGGGGGGATTTAGAGTGTGCCGATTGTTAGCAGTACACCCTTGCCCCTTCCTCCCTGCCCCCCAAAGTCTCCTTGGACACATCACATGTCGCAGGAGGCTGCAAGACCATTCACGCGTATCGCCCTGCTCCCAAATGACTGGGCACTATGCTAAATTTAGTGGGTGTCTGAGCCGATAATATGGCTCAGATTGTGATGATTTGTACTAAATTAGCCTCTGTTCTGGCAGTGGCTGTGCCTGATAGCATTTTCGCCCTGTTGCCTGTAGGTGGCGATACCACCGCAGGCCAGTGTTGGAACACGGGCAAGCCATAGATCATCGAGTATCATTCCTCGGGAACAGCCCAGTGGGAGTGGTACCCCACTGTGCATGCCGGGAACGGATACTTAAAGGGGTAGTTCCCCCCAAAACCTTTTTTTTAACATTGATTGAGGCTCGTTTTGTCAAGGGGAATCGGGTGGGTTTTTTTTAGAAACAAAGCAGTACTTACCGTTTTAGAGATGCATCGTCTCCGACGCTTCCGGGTATGGTCTTCGGGTCTAGGCGTTCCTATTTGATTGACAGGCTTCCGACGGTCGGATACATCGCGTCATGATTTTCTGAAAGTAGCCGAACGACGGTGCGCAGGTGCAGTATAGAGCCGCACCGGCGCTCGGCTTCTTTCGGCTACTCGGAAGCCTGTCAATCAAATAGGCACGCCCAGACCAGACGATCATACCCGGAAGCGACAGACGATGCATCTGTAAAACGGTAAGTACTGCTAAGTTTCTAATAAAAAAAACACCCGATTCCCCTTGACATAACGAGCCTCAATCAATGTTAAAAAACGTTTTTTGGGGGAATTACCCCTTTAAGGGGCAGACGCCATATTTTGGGGTCCTTCACCTTGTGGCACCTCCTGGTGCGAGGTATGTGTTGCGTGATTTCCAGCCCCGGGACCATGTTGCCCCGAGGCTGCATCTCTATCACTAGGCCCAGTTATGCTGACTGGGGCCTACGAATCAAGAGGGATCCCAAGCTGTCCATCTAAACCAGTGGTTCTCAACCTGTCTAGTGCCGTGACCCCATGACAAAATTTCCCAAGTTGTGGGGACCCCTACCGGTAAAATTATTTTCCTATTGTGGGTTGTCGGCACCCAAGGTAAGACAAGTAATTTTCACCCCTAACCCACAGACATTTAGCGCTCCCTTCCACTAGTACAATATTAAACCCTCTTATAGTACATTTTAGGATGTACCACTCATTCTCCTTTCTTTGTTTCTTTCTTTCTTTGTTCTTCCCCCTCTTTTCCTCTCCCTTCCATGTATTCTCTATTTTTATTCCTTCTCTTACTCCCTGGTGGGGGAGTATGGGATCAGTGGCAGTGCTGGCGGGGAGTTGGGATCAGTGGCAGTGCTGGTTGGAAGTTGGGATCGACCAACTTAGGTGCTCTTGATCAAGGTCATCTGCTGATCTGAGAACTGTAGTTGGGGCTTTTAAAGGCAACTCTAATCACAGTTAGTGTTACTCACTGTGTCTCCAGCTCTGTGGTGTCTCATAGCAGTGACAACTATGCCGAAATCAGGAGATAGGGTCTCCTCCAGCCCCTCCCACTTCACATTCTTTACCAGTGAGCTGACCTCTAGTCCCTGCCACACAGCTATGCCATGAAATGAATGGGCGTCTGTGAAGAGGCTGAGTGGGTGGCCGCAGGTTTCAGGAACAGCCCAGGTTTTGGGGACCCCTGGCAAATCCTCATTTGATCTCCAAGGGGGTCCCGACCCCCAGGTTGAGAACCACTGATCTAAACGAGGGAAGCTATACTTAATAAAGGAAACCAGGGGAGGACCTGCCCTGAAGGAGACCAAACGGAAGGCTAATGCCTCGGGATAGGCCTGGTGACCTTATTAAGGAGGGATCCACGACTCATGTTGTCCTACAGTTCGCCGGGTCGGCTTAAAGGCTCTTTAACTGTACGGCTGGATGTTCGGGTGTTACATCCTGTGGCAGAGGATTCCGGGCTGTTTAATTTGCTCTCAATCAGTCTGTGGCAGAGACTGTTATTGAACTGGTTCGTGCATCATTCCGGCTGCTAGGCCAGGCGAGAGGGGTATCCGGGTGAGCAATACCCACTCAGGAGGGAGTGGTGAATGACTTTGGAGTATATTTTCCTCCAATGATCTGTACCACGTACCTAAACCTCCCCCCCATTCATCCTTTTACCTTCATCACAAGTTTTGAGCAAATGAATAAAACCTGACTGTCAGGCCGCGTACACACGATCAAATCTATCTGCTGAAAACGGTCTGAGAGACCATCTCAGCAGACAGATTCGATTGTGTGTACGGGCGAGCCGACGGATTTGGCCAGCAGACAGATTTTAAAGCATGCTTTAAAATCTGTCTGCTGGGAACCCGTCCGTCCGATATGTCTGCTGGTTAGTACACTAACCAGCAGACATATCTGCCCGCACATGCGTCGAATGGATTTGACGCATGCGCGGAAGGGATTTACTTCCTGGTGCGGTGACGTGGCAGCGTCAATGCCATCGCTACGTCACCGCGCTGTCTGCTGGCGGGGATTTTGGTTTGATCGTGTGTACATAGATCAAACCAAAACAGCCAGCAGACAAATCTGTTCAAATCGGTCTGTCCGACCGATTTGAACAGATTCATTTGCTCGTGTGTACGGGGCCTCAGAGGTTTTACATCTTGTGTGGACATTGGAGTTCTTTCAGACTTTCTTCCCCTAGACCAAGGATCTCCAAACTTTCTAAACGAAGGGCCAGTTAACTGACCTTCAGACTTTAGGGGGGCCGGACTATGGCTAGTGGTAGTGGAAATTTTCTTGGCATCAGTGGGAGTAAACATCACCATAATTCGTATTGGGGGACAAGCAGTACCCTATCGTTGGCAGGAATAGTGCCCCGTCATTGGTTTAATTGGAAGGAACAGTGCCCCTTTATTGGTACCATTGGGAGGGGAGGAATAATACCCCATCATCGGTATCATTTGAAAGCAATAATGCCCCATCATTAGTATCAGTGGGAGGAATAGTGTCCCATTATTGGTGTCAGTGGGAGGTATTGTGCTTTATTGCTGGTATCAGTTGGCAGAATCGTGTCTTGTATCTTTGGAAGTAGTGACCCAAGGGCCGGATAAAGGCAGTCACAGGGCCGCATCTGGCCCCATTGCCCTAGACGACAAATGTTGAGGTAACGCGCAAAGCCCAAATCTAAACCAGCAGCTCCGTAGCACTCTGGGGGTAGTGCTACACACAGCATGTCACGCAAGCCCGTGTATGTGTAGTGGGGCACAAGCTGTAGTTCCTCGGGAAGCCACAGTCGGCTCTCATATCCAAGATGGCATTGCCGGGGACCTGCAGTGGTAGGAAAAACCAACTTCTAGAAGGCAGCGCTGGACCCTACACTGGTAATTACATAATTTTCAAGAGTCATCAGAAATTTGTATCCGCTGCCTTTAAGAAATGAAAAAGCAAACCAAAATTCTTCTTTAAGTAACCTTGAGGTGACTGTGTGTACCAAATCAGCTTCCATATCGCTGTGGAGCGTCTGGGTTTCGGACATTATGGGCCACCGACTTCGTATGCTAAGCCCCAACCCATCATTTAACTGTCATTTAAAGTCACTTTAAAGGTCTGCCACTAAAAACTGAAAAGTATTATTTTAGCTGTTAGTGGATTCTGTAGAATACACCCAGCAAAGGTTTTCTTGTTCAGATTGGCAGGCAGCACTGATGAGCAAAGCTGCGGCACTTTCTGGTAGCGTTGAGCTTGCCAATTTCATTCCTATCCCACTCCATTGTCTATCCGCTCTATCGTTCCTAAATATGAACAGTCGGGGAGTATTATACTTTAAAACCCGAATCAAAACTAGAATCATTCAACTAAATGGGAATTATTGTCTTTTCAATGTTCCAAGCTATACTTGTACAAGTCATCAACTGAATGTAAATCATCTCATCAATGCCTATACTGTACATCGCAGGCCGCATCAGCAGTACGATTGCCCTCAAAGGACTGGTTGTATCTGGGGAACGCTATGTACGGAGTGCAGAGTTCAGGAGTGCGTTATGTACAGAGTGCAGAGTTCAGGGTTTCGCTATGAACTGGGAGCAGAGTTTAGGGGGTGTGCTGTGTACAGAGTGCAGAGTTTAGGGGTGTGCTGTGTACAGAGTGTAGAGTTCAGGGGTGCACTGTGTACAGAGTGTAGAGTTCAGGGGTGCACTGTGTACATAATGTAGAGTTTAGGGGTGCACTATGTACAGAGTGCAATGTTCAGGGGTGCGCTACGTACAGAGTGCAGGATTCAGGAATGCATTATGTAAAGAGTGCAGTTCCACGGAAGCACTATGCACAGAGTGTAGGGTTTGGAAGTTTGTTACATACAGAGTGCAGAGTTCAGGGGTGTGATGTGTACGTACACAGAAATAAGATTTTTTGTACTCGCCATAAAATCCTTTTCTCTGTTGTCCATGGACGGACACAGCTCCTTTAGTCTTGACAAGTGGGTTATGTTCCGTCTTTTAGGAGTTCGATTTGTGAGACCCAAAAGAGACTAAAGGAGCTGTGTCTGTCCATGGACAAAAAGAGAAAATAGGATTTATTGTACTCACTGTAGTCTCTTTTGGGTCACACAAATCAAACTCCTAATAGGCGGAACATAACCCACGTGTCAAGACTAAAAGAGCTGTGTCCGTCCATGGACGAAGCCAGAAATCTTGCTGCTTAATAGGGGATCAAATACTTATTTCACTCATTAAAATGCAAATCAATTTATAACTTTTTTGAAATTCGTTTTCTGGATATTTTTGTTGTTATTCTGTCTCTCACTGTTAAAATAAACAGACCATTAAAATTATAGACTGATCATTTCTTTGTCTGTTTGCAAACATACAAAATCAGCTGGGGATCAAATACTTTTTTCCGTCACTGTATATGGGGAGACTGCTAGAGATCCCTGCTATTACAGCCCCAATACAACATTTACTTGGGCAACATTTGATATTTCATAAAAGATCAAAAGAAAACACAAAACCTAGAACGAGAAATGAGATGGACAGCACAGAAAGAAGTATTAATAGTGTAAAATAAATAAACCAAACCATTCATTACTAGAATACACTCTTTTTACTGTCCTAAGCAATCAACAAAACAGGTCAACTTCTACGGTGGGGCCCCAGGCTGCACTTAAGTGGCAAAGGGCCACATGCAGCCCCTGGGCCACAGGTTGGGTATCAGGGCTTTAGATCACATAGTGGGAAGCTGAGGAGAGATTTATGAATGGCAAGAAAGAGCTACTTTATTACTCAAAATAAAGGGATTTTTAAATACAGCTTACCTGTAAAATCCTTTTCTTGGAGTACATCACGGGACACAGAGCGGCATATTCATTACTATGTGGGTTATATGGAGTACCTTCAGGTGTGGACACTGGCAATCTCAAACAGGAAGTCCCCTCCCTATATAACCCCCTCCCCTAGAGGGAGTCCCTCAGTTTTGTAGCAAGCAGTATGCCTCCCAAAATGGTCACCCAAAAGAGGGGTGGGAGCTCTGTGTCCCGTGATGTACTCCAAGAAAAGGATTTTACAGGTAAGCTGTATTTAAAAATCCCTTTTTCTTTCTCGTACATCACGGGACACAGAGCGGCATATTCATTACTATGTGGGATGTCCGAAAGCAATGCTTTAATGAGGGGAGGGAGACATCTTCCAAAGAAGGATTCAATTTAGAGATAAACTCAAATCATAATAATAATTCCAACTTAGTCAAGAAAAAACTTTTTTTTTTTTTTTTTTTTTTTTTATAACCAAGGGTGTTTCTGATCCCGAGGATTTCAAACTGCAGCCTGTAGTACTGCCTGACCAAAGGCAGCATCCGCATTTCTTCTCACGTCTAGTTGATAAAACCTTGTAAACGTGTGGACTGATGACCACGTTGCCGCCTTGCATATCTGAGCCATAGAGATCTGATGGTGTGCTGCCCAAGAGGCGCCCATGGCCCTGGTAGAATGGGCCTTTACCGACAACGGAGGAGGCAACCTCTTCAACCCGTAGGCTTGAATGATTAATTGTCTAATCCATCTCGAGATGGTGGATTTTGCAGCTGCCTGCCCCTTCTTGGGGCCATCTGGTAGAACGAATAACACATCTGTTTTCCGGATCTTTTCTGTAGCTTTAAGATAGGCCTTCATGGCCCGGACAATATCCAAGGTATGCAGCAACCCCTCCTTTCTAGATGTAGGTTTTGGAAAGAAGGATGGAAGTACCAAATCCTGGTTTAAGTGAAATTTGGATATAACCTTTGGTAGAAAGGAAGGATGGGGCCGGAGAACTGCCCTGTCCTTATGCAGAACGAGATATGGTTCCTTACACGATAAGGCTGCTAATTCTGACACTCTCCTGGCCGAAACTATGGCGACCAAGAAAACCAACTTTCTTGTCAGTAAGAGTAAAGGAATCTCGGCCAACGGCTCAAAAGGCTGTTTCTGTAGAGTGGACAGGACAAGATTTAAGTCCCATGGACAAATTGGTGACTTGACAGGAGGATTAATACGCAAGACCCCCTGTAAGAAGGTCTTTACCAGCGAGTGGGTGGCCAGCGGCCTCTGAAACCACACTGACAGAGCTGAGATCTGTCCCTTGATTGTGCTTAGTGCCAGGCCTTTATCCACTCCTAGCTGGAGAAAACTTAACACCCTATCAATAGTATATTTGCGGGAATTCCATCTTTTGGATTCACACCAGCCTACGTAGTTCCTCCACACCCTGTAATAAATCACCCTGGAGACCGGCTTCCTAGCCCTAATCAGGGTAGGAATTACCTGCCTAGACAGGCCTCTATCCCTGAGAATCAGGGATTCAGCCTCCAGGCCGTCAAATTTAGACGCTGTAATGTAGGGTGGAGGATCGGGCCTTGTGAGAGTAGGTCTGGTTGTAGAGGAAGAGTCCAAGGGTCTCCCACTGCCATCTTCAGGACTAGTGAGTACCAAGTCCTCCGGGGCCAAGCCGGAGCTACTAGAATGACTGGCTTGTTCTCCACTCTGATCTTGCGCAACAGGCGCGGGAGTAACTGTAGTGGAGGGAATGCATATAGAAGTCTGAATTGATGCCAAGGGCAAACCAACGCGTCGGTTCCGCAGGCCATAGGATCCCTCGCTCGCGACACGAACCTGTCTAGTTTCTTGTTGAACCTGGATGCCATTACATCTACGTCCGGCATTCCCCACCTCTGGCAGATTGTCTGAAAGACCTGGGGATGCAGAGACCACTCCCCTGGCAACAGACTCTGGCGACTTAAGAAGTCTGCCTGCAGGTTGTCCACTCCGGGAATGAATATCGCTGAAATGCAGGGTACATGAACCTCTGCCCATTGAAAAATCAAGTTCACCTCCCTCTGAGCGGCCTGGCTCCTGGTTCCCCCTTGGTGGTTTATGTATGCCACCGCCGTGGCATTGTCTGACTGGATTCTCACCGGGAACCCCTTTAATCTGGAGGTCCAAGCCAGAAGGGCTAGGCGGGCAGCTCTGATTTCCAAGATATTGATGGGGAGCTGCCTCTCTGCTTTCACCCAAGTTCCCTGGCGGGAGAACCCCTCGAAGACCGCCCCCCAGCCTGCCAGGCTGGCGTCTGTGGTAACTACCTTCCAGACAACAGGGCTGAAGGATTTTCCCTTTAGAAGATTCTGAGGGTTCAACCACCAGGCCAGGCTTTGTCGGACCCTTGATGATAGCGTCAAAGGGGACTCTAAGGCATGTGCCCTCTTGCCCCAGGCTGCTAGAATGGCTGCCTGTAGGACGCGAGTGTGGATCTGAGCGTATGGTACTGCCTCGAATGTGGCCACTAGCTTGCCTAGTAATCGCATACACAGGCGAATAGTTGGTTTTTTCTTGTTTAGAACCAACTGAACCAACCCCTTGATAGCTTCGATCTTTACAAGGGGCAGGAACACCTTTTGATGTTCTGTGTCTAACCTCATGCCGAGGTATTCCAACTGCTTTGTAGGCTGGAACGCTGACTTTCCCCGGTTCAGGACCCAGCCGAATTCTTCGAGGTACTGAACCGTGAGGTTTACTGCCTTTTGCAGGTCCGGCCGTGAGTGATCTATGATTAAAAGGTCGTCCAAGTATGCTAGGACTGTGACCCCTTGGATCCTTAAATTGGCCAGAATTGGGGCTAGGATCTTCGTGAATACCCGGGGGGCCGTGGCCAGCCCGAAGGGGAGCGCCCTGAATTGGAAGTGTCGCTGCCCCACCGCGAAGCGTAAAAACCTTTGATGCGACTGAAAGATTGGTACATGAAGGTAAGCATCCTTTATGTCTATGGAGGCCAGAAAATCGTCCTTCTGAAGCGCGGCGGCTGCTGACCGGATGGATTCCATCCGAAAGGAACGAACCCTTAGGTAACCGTTTAACCTCTTTAGGTCCAAGATTGGCCTGACATCGCCGTTGGGCTTTGGTATGACAAAGAGGTTGGAATAGAAACCTAGGCCTTGCTCTTGGGCTGGCACTTCTATAATTACGTCCTGGCCAAGCAGGTGATCCAAAGCTGCCAGCATTGAGGCCTTCCTCGCTGGATCCCTTGGTAGCCTTGATTCTTGAAAATGAGGCGGAGGATACCTTAGAAACTCCAGTCTGTAACCTGTGGTTACAGATGCCCGGACCCATTTGTCGGGGATCTTGGCTTCCCAAACTTCTGAGAAGAAACAAAGCCTTCCCCCCACCCGCAAGAGTGGGGGCGCCCCTTCATAAGGCAGACTTAGGGGCTGTCTTTGACGGCTTGCGATACCACGGCCTCTTACCGCCAGGGGTCTGTCCCTGCGATCTACTGTTGACGTTGGATCGTGCAGGCGGCCGTCGATACTGCCTGGAATTTGAGGGCCCCGAGACAGGAAAGAGCTGCCTTTTAAATGTAGGAGCCCGGAATGTCTTTTTGACCGGTAAAAGGGTACTTTTGCCATTTGAAATAGTCTGAATATATTTATCCAGATCCTCTCCGAAGAGTCGTCCTCCATGGAAGGGAAACCCTGCCAGAAGCTTTTTGCATGGGGGCTCCGCCGCCCAGTTCTTCAACCATAAGAGCCTTCTCATGTGCACCAAACATAGTGATAAACGAGAGGCCTGCTGGATGGAATCTTTTATAGCATCTACCGCAAAACACAGAGCTCTGGGAATGTCAGAAAACTCTTCTGCTTGTTGGGTAGGCATGTCCCTTAACATTTCCTTTGTCTGGTCTTTTAATGCCTGACAAACTCCAATTGCAGCCACCGCTGGCTGCACCACTGCTCCTGCCGTAGCAAAGGATGCTTTTAAAAGTGTCTCTAATCTTTTATCAACCGGATCTTTAAACATATGTATGTTTTCCACCGGGCAAGTTAGTGATTTATTCACACATGAGATGGCTGCATCCACTACTGGGAGCCTCCACCTCTTGGAGAACTTTTCCTCCATGGGGTAAATGACCGCAAACCTTTTCGGTGGCCGAAAAATCCTGTCCGGCCGTACCCAATCCCGAAAGATCAATTCCTCCAAGAGAGGATGGACCGGAAAAACTGTGTTGTTTAATGGAGCTTTCAAAGAGCCCAGAGAGGATACCGGAGGAACCTGAGGCTCTGGCAATGGTAAACTAAATGCCGAGCGGACCATGTCCGTCAAAGACTGTACCCACAGTCTTTCTGTCTGGGAGTCTGAAAATGGTTCCTCAGAGGCAGATCCCTCAATCCCTGAACCCTCTTGGTTCAGGTCTAGTTGATCCTCCTGTGATTCCAATTCCTCTGGAGAGAGAATCTCAGCATCAGAGGATACACCTCCTGGTGATGGGGATCTAACCCGTTTCTTACCAGGAATAGCTCTAGCGATCAATGTTGCTATTCTCTCTTCTAGCCCCCCTAGGGATACGGCTAGCATCTCCTCTGTGATGAACACAGGGCTGGGCTGATCTGGGCCAGCCTCCGCACCAGATCCCCCTAATGGCTCATCCAAGGCGCTTCTTAAATTAATAAGTTGAGGGGAAAGTATCGGCATATCAGAATCAGAAAGGGAACCCTTTTGTTTTTTGGTCTTTTTTGTACCCTTTGACCCCGAACCCTTGGAAGCCATAATACAAAATCGAGGGACTCCGCCCACACAACAGACTGTAGTGGGCAGGAGTACAAAAATCAGAGTTTAGGGGACAATAGACCACTAATGCCCAAAAACTGATGGGATCCCGTATGTTCTTTTTTTTTTTTTTTTTTTTTTAAATATGTTATATATTTTCTTTTGACAACATACAGTGACCCCAAACTAAGTTTGCCAGCCTCCAAACCTGCTGCAAATAAGGGGGATTTTTTGGCTTAACAAAAGTATTGGAACAAAGTCCACATGTACTACCCCTCTTCCGCCACCGGGAGTCACTGTTCTGCCGCTCTGCGTCCTCTCCTCTGAACATCAGCCTCAGACTGAGCACTGATAATGCCTGCTGTCTATAACAGCACAAAGGCGCGCCCCTGTATGACGCCGCAGGCACGCCCCCCCCCCGCCCTCCTGTGTGAACGGCGCGAAAAACGTCCATAAGACGTGCGCGCGCACGCGCGCGCGCGCGTATGCCGGAAACAGGAGGAACATGGAGGAGCCGCGCTGCTGGAGATCCAGGAACGCAGAAACAGGCGGCAGATTCAAACCCCCGGCCAGGTAGGACTCTCCAAAGGCCCCTAGGGATCCTTACTAGCCCTAGGAAGAAACAGCAGGTTTAGCTAGCACACATATTTAGATAGGGGGACCTAGTGATGGGGGGGGGAAAGGTGTCATCCTGTCTCTCTTTAGACATAGTGAACAAGGTTGCCCATGCAGAGCATACTTAGGCTATCCCCCCTTTTAGGTTACCCCGGAGAGCCTGCTGTCGAACCAAGTCCCGCAGGCTCCCCCTTACCTGCTCCATGCTGCAGGATGTTTGTCCAGCAAACTGATCCAATCTTCTCCCATCTCCGTGGGTAGCGTAGTAGACCTTCAGGCCCTGGGGTCCTATGAAGGTACCCACTGTCCTGGACCTATATAGCACCCTGGCAAACAGGAACTTATGGTTTTTACAAACTCCAAGTCCTGGGCCCCGGGTCCAGCCCTCCAAAGAGGAGCATTATAGGCAAAAACCCACGGCTTGGGGCCCGGGTACTGTCCACTTTGGCACTGGACAGATCCGGTTAGCCCGCCCTTAATCCCAAGGATGTGGAGCAAAGCTATTCCGTGACCAACACCTAAGACACTGGCGAAAAAACTGAGGGACTCCCTCTAGGGGAGGGGGTTATATAGGGAGGGGACTTCCTGTTTGAGATTGCCAGTGTCCACACCTGAAGGTACTCCATATAACCCACATAGTAATGAATATGCCGCTCTGTGTCCCGTGATGTACGAGAAAGAAAATTATGTGATTTGTAAATACGGACACGTGCCCTACTGCTTCCCCATAAGTATGAATTTTCTTAACAGGGATTACAGAAGTGGCGGCTGGTGCTAAAAAAATTAGGGGGGACGCAAACAAACGAAAAAAAAAAAAAATGCAGCCTCACTGTGCCCATCAAACGCAGCTACTGTGCCCATCAAATGCAGTTACTGTGCCCATTAAAGGCAGCCACTGTGCCCATCAAAGGCAGCCACTGTGCCATGCCATCAATTGTCGCCACTGTGCCATCAATTGCCACCACTGTGACATGCCATCAAACGCAGCCACTGTGCCATGCCATCAAACGCAGCCACTGTGCCATCATTTACCGCCACTGTGCCCATCAATTGTCACCACTGTGCCATGCCATCAAACGCAGCCACTGTGCCATCAAGTTTCACCACTGTGCCCATCAATTGTCACCACTGCGCTCATCAATTGTCACCACTGTGCCTTGCCAAACGCAGCCACTGTGCCATCGTTACCATTGTGCCATAAATTGTCACCACCGTGCCCATAAATTAGCGCCACTGTGCTCATAAATTAGCTCCACTGTGCTCATAAATTAGCGCCACTGTGCTCATACATTAGCGCCACTGTGCCCTGTTAAATGCCCCCCCCCCCCGCCCGGAACTTACCTTTCTGGGGTCAGACATCCTGCTTCCACCTTCCCTCGATGTCCTCCCTCCCCCCCTCGATGACGATTCAGCCCATCAGTAACCAGAACCGGTGGACCTGATTGGCTGAGACGCCTGTCAGTGTTAGCCAGGGAACGCACCCCCTGTGCGTCCCGTGGATAACTATTTGGAAGCCGATTACAGCGCTGGCTCTGATAGGCACTACCACAGTCAACCAGCTGCTGTTATTTGCATGGCCGGCGCTCACCAGGGGGCCGGCCATCTGAATAGTGGGCGGCAGCGACAATGCATGAATCCATGTATTGTATTCAGTGGCGGTGCAGGAACGAGAGGGGGCGGTGCTACTGCGCCCTCTATGGACGCACCGCCACTGGATTCCACATCATACGCACTACGTATGTACAGGAACAAAGCCAATAGTCTGTGACCCCAGAAAAGGAAAGGGAAGCAATCATTTGTTTAGTTGCAGGTAGGGAACTAAAAGGTTGATTTACTTAAAATGGTTGTAAACCCATACAGACCACTTTTACCTACAGGTGAGCCTAGATTAACCACCAGAGGCCCGCGCTATAGCCAAATGACGGCTACAGCGTGGACCTGAATTTCCAACAGGACGTCTTTTGACGTCTGGCCCTTTTGGCGCTCCCGAGCGTGCAGCGGGGAAATTCTAAGCTGGCCGTGTCCCTTGGACACAGCCAATCACAGATCGTGGCGAACGGCCAATCAGAGTGGCTGTTTGCTATGCGATCTGTGCGGCCAATGAGAGATGATCTCAAATGTAAACATCGGAGATCATCTCTCATTGCCGGCTCACACAGAGGCAGCGTCCTGTCTCTGGAGAGGAGACCGATCTGTGTCCCTTGTACATAGGGACACAGATCGGTCACCTCCCCCAGTCACCCCCCTCCCCCCACAGTTAGAACACAATTCAGGGTACACATGTAACCCCTTCCTTACCCCCTAGTGTTAACCCCTTCAATGCCAGTCA
Organism: Rana kukunoris; assembly: GCA_029574335.1. Taxonomy (NCBI): domain Eukaryota; kingdom Metazoa; phylum Chordata; class Amphibia; order Anura; family Ranidae; genus Rana; species Rana kukunoris. The sequence goes on from CM056057.1 coordinate 199,391,491, forward strand.
CATTTATACAGTAATTAGTGCATATTTATAGCACTGATTGCAGTATAAATGTGAATGGCGCCAAAAATGTGTCCGCCATAATGTCGTCGTCCCAATAAAAATCGCAGATCGCCGACATAACTAGTAAAAACAAAATAATAATAAAAAAAAAATTCTGTCCCCTATTTTGTAGGCGCTATAACTTTTGCGCAAACCAGTCGCTTATTGCGATATTTTTTTTTAAACTGAGAATTTTTTATTTTTTTTAATTGTGCTATTTATTATAGCAACAAGTAAAAAATATTGTATTTTTTTTTTCAAAATTGTCACTCTTTTTTGTTTATAGCGCAAAAAATAAAAACTGCAGAGGTGATCAAATACCACCAAAAGAAAGCTCTACTTGTGGGGAAAAAAAGGACGTAAATTTTGTTTGGGAGCCACGTCGCACGACTGCGCAATTGTCAAGTAAAACGACGCAGTGCCGGAAGCTGAAATTTCACCTAGGCAGGAGGGGGGTATATGTGCCCAGTAAGCAAGTGGTTAAGGCTTACCTGTAGGTGCTGGAAATACACGGTTTCGGAGATATTTGCAAAAGCCAGGCATCGATGTCTTTAGACAACGGCACGCAGGTGCACTGAGCGTGCTATTACTTAACGGCGATCGTGCCGTTAGTGGCAGCACCCGCGTGCATACGTGGGAATGACGTCATTGTGGCTCTGGCCAATCACATCGCTGAAGCCGCTATACCCGGAAGTAACAGCCGGGAGAGATGGCGGCGACAGAAGAGGCGAACGAGGACTGCTGCGGGGGCTTCGATCTCAGGTAAGTAATTCATAATGAGCTAGTATGCTATGCATGTGTCTCCCAGAAGAGAGCAGGGGGGGGGCGCGGAGTAGACGCTGGACGTGGCGTAGATCATTGCGGTGATCGATGCCCGGACGTGGGAGCAAATACCTGGATTACACAGGTATCTGCTCCCCCCTGAAAGGTGCCAAACGTGATGTAACGTACCAAAAAGCGGAAGTTCCATTTTTGGGTGGAACTCCGTTTTAAGGAAAATAGACTGTGCACTCTGCAAGTGCAGTTGCTCCAGAGCTTAGTAAATGAGGTGAAGCTTCACTTTGCAAAGAAAACCCAATAATATACAAGGAAAAAAAAAATTCTTGCACATGATTGGATGATGGAAGTCAGCAGAGCTTCTCTTCAATTACTAAGCTCTGGAGCAACTGCACTTGCAAAGTGCACAGTCAATTACTATGCCTTTCGTCGGTTTTAAAAAAAAAGAGGCCTCCCTACCTTCTTCTTTTGAACAATGAAACTCAAAATCAAAGACGACTCTTACAACTCATATTCTTAATTCTAAAGTAGAACATAATATTTCCACTATTTATTATTGATCACAATTGCAAACTGGATTTCTCATTATTCTCACACAAAGCTTGATATTCTGAATTATTAACATAATAAACAATACGACTTCTCATCACACATTAAAAATAATAACCATAAACTGCATTATTTAATCATCCTTAGATGGAACCCGCTGCCTGGTGAAGAGCCACAAGTCTATTATGGGGTGTATTTATAAAGAGGCTAAAGATTAATTTGTTGATTACTTGCAGCGTTCCTTTCCGAGAAACACCCGTTGAAAGATTTACCATCTTTATAAAACACATTTGCCCCACTGAGCTACATATGTTGTTGATTGCACATGTGGATTTTTCATTCTTCAACAGGAAGATTAGGTCTTGGTAACATGAGCTGCATTCACAACACAACCATTGTTACTTCTGAAGGCCTTTAACCGTTTGGAAAATTTGAATGTGTCAATAATTTACCAAAGATCTTATGGAAAAGCCAGAGCACTCTATCCCACTCTATGGTCTACACCAGTGGTCTCTAAACTGCAGCCCTGAGGCCGGATGTGGCCCTATGCTTGTCTCTATCCAGCCCTTGGGGCACTAGTCCATCCATAACTGACATCAGTGGTGGAGCACCATTCTTCCCACAGACCCCAATGATGGAGGGCAATTTCCCCTCAATGAGATTATCAATAGGGCACATTCATTCCACTGATACCAATAATGGAGCACTATTATTCCCGCTTAAACCCAATGATGGGGCATTGTTTACTACCATTGGCCACCGTTTGGCCTCCCTGAAATCTGAAGGACAGTAAACTGGCCCTTTGCTTAGAAAGTTTGGAGACCCCTGGTCTACCCTACTTAATCGTCTATCCCTCACGGTTTATCCCGCTTTATCATCTATCCCTCTCCATGGTCTACCCTGCTCTGTCATCTATTCCATTCCATCATCTAGCCCTCCCCATGGTATACCCTACTCCATCATCTATCCCTCTCCATGGCCTACCCTACTCTATCGTCTATCCCTCTCCATGGTCTAACCTGCTCTGTCATCTATCCCATTCCATCATATACCCCTCCTGATGGTATACCCTACTCCATCATTTACCCTACTCCATCATCTATCCCTCTCCATGGCCTACCCTACTCTATCGTCTATCCCTCTCCATGGTCTACCCTGCTCTGTCATCTATCCCATTTCATCATATACCCCACCTGATGGTATACCCTACTCCATCATTTACCCTACTCCATCATCTATCCCTCTCCATGGCCTACCCTACTCTATCGTCTATCCCTCTCCATGGTCTACCCTGCTCTGTCATCTATCCCATTTCATCATATACCCCACCTGATGGTATACCCTACTCCATCATTTACCCTACTTCATCATCTATCCCTCTCCATGGTCTACCCTACTCTATCATCTACCCTTCTCCATGGTCTACCCTGCTCTGTCATCTATCCCATTCCATTATCTACCACTCCCCATGGTATACCCTACTTCATCATTTACCCCACGTCATCATCTGTCCTTCTAAATGGTCTACCCGACCCTATCATCTAACCTTCTCCATGGTCTATTCCTCTCCATAGTTTATTCCAATTCATGGTCTACATTACCCCCTTTGTCTATCAAACTCCTTCATTTACCCTACTTTATTGTCTATCCCTCTCCATGGGCTATCCCACTCAGATTTTATACTACATCACCGCTCCATCACCTATACCAGGGGTCTCCAAACTATGTCCCTCCAATTGTTCAGGAACTACAAATCCCATCATACCTAGTCATGTCTAGAAATTTCAAAGTTGTACAATGACTCATGGGACGTGTAGTTCCGCAACACCTGGAGGGCAATAGTTTGGAGATCCCTGACCTATACAATTCCATTGTCTAGCTTGCTCAATCATTCATCCCACTCATCTACCCTACTTTATCATCATATATCCTTCCTCATGATCTATCCCGGGGGTGTCCAACCTGCAGCCCAAGACAGCTATGAATGCAGCCCAACACAAAAAGATAAACTTACTTAGAAATATTGACTTTTGGGGTGAATTTTTCATAAAAATGTGTTTACATTTAACAAACACGTGCGGTCAAAGAAAAAATTGACAGTGTCTCTTTACTGGACTTTTAGAAGTTTTATCTTCCCAAATAAAAATATACAACTCTTCACAATCAATCCTTATTTATTTCATCAGTTTTCAGCAGCACCCTCTATTTATGAGCAACTATTTTCAAGGATGATGCACACGAGGGAAAATGAGAACCAAAATATCTGATGAGCACCTACCGATTTGTGAGTTTGTCAAAAACAGTGTCAAATATCACACTAGTTTTATGTTACCCTCTTTTACTTTTGTATTAAGAAATATTACTTAAAAAATTAAGTTTCATTCCTCTGATAGATAAATTATTTATATCAGTGATCGTTGCCTTGTGATCAGCCTGACTTTTTTGGTCATTAGCTACCCTTATTGTAAGTGTATTTTAGTTGTGGTCAAAGACAATTCTTCTTTTTCCAATGTAGCCAAGGAAGGTCAAAAGTTTGGACACCCCTGATCTATCCCATTCAGTCATCTATCACACGCCATCAACTACACGTTACATTATTTATTCCACTCCATTATCTATCCCATTCCATCTTCTTCAACCCGCTCTACTGTCTATCCTGCTTCATCACTTATCCTACTCCATTGTCTACAACCCTTTATCGTCTATTTGGCACCATCCCACTCCATTCTCTACCCCACTCAATATTCAAACCTATCGCCTGTCCCACTCTATGAACAAATCACGGATTTCAACCCTAAATTACTCACTTGAGCCAGAATTTGATCTCATGTTTCTGTCAGTGCTCCGAAAAAACTTGCCTAGATTTACACAAATATGCCCCTTTGTTTTTCTTAAAGACCAACCACAATTTGGACAGACCTTCAATTTTTTTCATACATACACTATATTGTCGAAAGTATTGGGAGGCCTGCCTTTACACGCACATGAACTTTAACAGTCTTAGTCCGTAGGGTTCCGTATTGAGTTGGCCCACCCTTTGCAGCTATAACAGCTTCAGCTCTTCTGGAAAGGCTGTCCACAAGGTTTAGGAGTGTGTCTATGGGAATGTTTGACCATTCTTCCAGAAGCGCATTTTTGAGAATTAGGTTGAAGTTGAGGTCAGGACTTTGTGGGAACTGTTTGGGGATCTCCCCTTTTTGTTACAACATGACTGCATACCAGTGCAAGGTCCATAAAGACATGGATTAGTGAATTTGGGGTGGAGGAACTTGAATTGGCCTGCACAGGTTCCTGACTTCAACCCAATAGAACACCTTTGAGATGAATTAGAGCACCTCCCATATGTGCTTTCTCGAAGAATGGTCAAACATTCCCATAGACACACTCCTAAACCTTGTGGACGGCCTTCCGAGAAAAGCTGAAGCTGTTATAGCTGCAAAGAGTGGGTCAACACAATATTAAACTCTACGCACTAAGACTGGGATGCAATTTAAGTTCATGTGTGTGTGAAAGAAGGCGTAACAATACTTTTGACAATATAGTGTACCTTTTATCTAGGCATGAAATCGCGAAATCCTCTTTTGCTTTTGCTTAGCACTTTTGATTCAGAGATCTTAGGACTCCATGATAAGAGGACCTTGAATTTTCAAGAAAAGCCCACTTTAAGGAAAGCCGGTCAACCCTTAGGTTCATGCAAGAATAAAATTATTCATTCTTAAGTTATTGTAATTCTGCAGGCTTACTTATGAATGATTTATATCATATTTATTTATATTATAACTGCCTGACCTCACACACTGTCTCTCTGGTCCTGGAAGTGCATAACATTGAGGAATAACAGAGACTATTGAAAGCAACTACAGGGTGATTTTATTAGGCCTTGCTATGCACACTTATGCCCCGTACACATGGCCGGGAATCCCGACGGGAAAAAGTCAGTCGGGAATCCCGATGGGAAAAAAGAGAGCCATTTCTCTTTTTTATGCCGGATGTTTTTTGCAGTTTTCCTGTCTGAAAAGCTGCGATGGAGCATACACATGGTCGGGATTCCCGGGCCAAAAGCTCTCATCGCAATTTTCCCGTTGGAAATCCCAGCCGCGTGTACGGGGCATTAGAAGCTTGGAGACACCAGGTCAGTTGAATGAGCTGATGGCGGCCCTGATGACGCTGGACGTCCTATAGCCAGGAAAGAGGCAGGCTCTCACTAACTTGCTGCAGCTTCAAATGCACATTTCTAAAAGCTCACAGTATGCGATGAAATCAGAGTACAGCGGGGAGGCTGTGCAACTGTGCAAGTCTGAAGAGAAGGCTGGAGTTCAGCTTTAACTGATGAAAAAACAGACTTAAATGCATCTATAACACAAGTGGAAAAAAAAAAATCACAAAGGTGTTTAGAAACACATGTCAACGCCTCTGGCGCCACTGTTCCACAATCCCCTGTTTACCCCGGTTCTCCGTCCCCAGGATTTTTCTTTCTGGACCAATAAGGGGCTGTTAAGGATAGCAGACTTTTGTGATCATAGAGGAGCTTTGTCAAAATCGGTCCTGCAAGAGAAATATAACCTCCCAAACTCTGAGCTTTTTCGTTATACTCAAATTGCCCTTTTTTTGGCTTCACTGAGTCGTGCTTCTGACTTTACTGCTCGTACTGCCATGGAGCACCTTTGTGATGCCGCGTACACACGATCACTTTTTGTGATGAAAAAAAAAACGACGTTTTCAAAAATGTCATTTAAAATCACTGTGTGTGGGCAAAGCGTCGTTTATGTCTTAAAAAAAACGACCAAAAAGAAAATTCGAACATGCTTGAATCTTTTGTGTCGTTTTTCAAAACGTCGTTTTTTCTGTCATAAAAAGTGATGGTGTGTGGGCAAAACGATGTTGAAAACGACGTTTTTAAACCCGCGCATGCTCAGAGGCAAGTTATGAGACGGAGCTTCAATGGAACAGAGTGCCGTCGAACGTGGTGTACGTCACCGCGCTTTGCTAGAGCATTTTGGAAAATGAAGTTTGAAAAACGTCGTATTGTTTCATCACATGAAACTTCATTTTTTTTCATCACAAAAAGTGATCGTGTGTACGCGGAATAAGGCCTTTGACAAACATGTGGGCCATATATCACAGATTTACAGTCTTCTATCCTCCAGCTCCCAAAAGTTGGACTATATGTTGAAATGGGAACAGGATACTGGTGTGTCTTTAGACCTTGCTGAGTGGAGTATATTGTCACAAAGTGCCTCTAAGTCCTATATCAACACCTCTTTGATAGAGGCGAACTATAAGGTATTGCTGAGGTGGTATATGGTCATTGTGGCATCCCTGCGGTGCTTTAGGTTGTATTGCGGATGGTACTATGTATCACATCTGGTGGTTGTGTCCGAGGGTGAGGCGGTTTTGGATACGCACTTACAATTTCATATATTCACTGACCCATGTCAATCTCCGCAAGTCGCCTCTGAATGCATTGTTGGGACGTCCAGTTGATGGAGCACCGAAATGCACGAAAAAGCTGATAGCTTATGTATTTGTAGCGGCTAGGATTTCTATAGCGAAGTCCTGGAAGTCCCCTACTGTTCCTTTTTACTTGTTGAAGAACAAATTGTCTTGGATAATGGTGAACGAGGGGTTATCTGCTATCCTAGCGGACAAGGTTGAGGGGTTTCATAGAGTTTGGGACCATCTCACGACCACATGAAGATTTAGACTGTCATTGGAGAGATGCCCCTTCTGATTGGAGTGCTCCCCTCTTCCTTTCTTTTTCCCCTTTTTCTCTTCTAGTCTTTTCCTTACTTTCTCTTTTGTGTCCTTTTTTTCTCGTTGTTTTTAATGTACATTTTTCGTTTTTTTGTCTATGAGGGACGGGTCCCTGAGGTCAGTTGGACTCTCAGTTGAGAGGGCCTGTGATGGTCTTGATTTAGACTTTTTTTTTCTTTGTCTATTGACAGTTTTAAGACGTGGACCCGGGTAGATGTTTTATGTTGATTATACTGCCATACCCTCAATGACTTGTACCTGTAACTTGATTTTAAGTGTGTGGACAGGTTATGCCTGTCTTTCTACTGTATTCCTTTTTTTGAAACTCAATAAAAATATTGGAAAAGAAACGCATGCCAAAATAAATTTGCTTTTAAGAGCACAGAATGAATAGGCTCCGAGTATTACTCCCAAATACTGATCAGATCTCTTTATTCAGAGCATGCACGCTGCATGATGGGAGTACGTGTAAATGAAATGTGTCATTAAATTGGAACCCCAGGCAAATTACAAAAAACATCCTTTAGCTCAGTTATGTATTCATTAGAATCATTAAATATATTTTAAAATAGCATAACCGTCTGAGTTCTATTTTTATATTATCAGGTTTCAGTCCACTGCATAGCAGATATCAGGCTGAAAGTGGGAGGTTCTGCAATGTAAGCCAATCAAACTCCACCGCAGTGCTGTCAATCTAAGGTCTCATTGGTACTTGTGAATGGGGTCATTTGTGATTATCTGCAGGAGACTCAATGGGGGTTCCCTGCGATTCGATATTGGCGGGAAGCCTCACTGAAAGCAATGGGAGCCTGAGGGCGCCCACAGCAATTCACAGCCGTTTGCATGTAGGCCCCGTTCACATCGGAGTGACACTCCCACGCCACGTTTTTGTGGCGCATTTTTGGAGCGGCACCATTCAAAAACCTGCCATAGAAGTTTTTGTACCAAATTCTGGCACTGAGCCAGGCGCGTTTGGCATTGCACGTTTTTTCATTTAAAAAATAGCGGCAACGCAAACGTGTTGCGTGTTTTGCTGCGATTCCCATAGGCTCAGGTGTGAATGGGGCCGTAATCGCTCAGGCCTGTTCATATCGGGCAAAATTGCTGTGATTCCAAATTGCACTGCAATAGTGGCAAAACGCAATGCACTTGTTTGGGTGCCAATGAGCCCTGGTTCACACTGCTGCAGCTTTAACCACTTACGGACCAGATTTGCCCTCTTAATGACCAGGCCATTATTTGCTCATTATTGATTCGGCACTGCGTCGCTTTAACTGACAATTGCGCGGTCGTGCAACATTGCATACAAACAAAATTGGCGTCCTTTTTTTCCCACAAATAGAGCTTTCTTTTGGTGGTATTTTTACTTTTTGCTATGATAAATATCCCCAAAAATGTTTTTTAAAAAACAAATTTCTTCCTCAGTTTAGGCCAACATGTATTCTTCCACATATTTGTGGTAAAAAAAGTTATAGCGTCTACAAACTATGGGGAAGATTTATGGATTTTTTTTTTTTTTTACTGGTAATGGCGGTGATCTGCGATTTTTAGCAGTACTACGACATTGCGGTGGACAGATTGGACACTTGACACATTTCTGGGACTATTGACATTTATACAGCGATCAGAGCTATACAAATGCACTGATTACTGTGTAATTGTCACAGGCAGGGAAGGGGTTAACACTAGGGGCCGATAAAGGGGTTAAATGTGTTCCCTCGTGTGTTTCTAACTATGGGGGGGATGGGAATGACTGGGGGAGGAGACCGACCGGTGTTCCTACTTAGTAGGAACAAACACTCTGTCTCCTCTTCCTTGTCAGGACAGGTATTTGTGTGCTTGCATGGGGGGCTGGATGTGTTCTGGGGGGATGCTTTGGGAGGGGAGAGGGCTAGTGCTGGGGGGGCAAGGGGGTCAGATATGTGCTTTGGGAGGGGAGAGGGCTAGAGCTATCAGGGGGGTCAGATATGTGCTGGGGAGTTCTTTGAAAGGGGAGAGAGCTAAAGCTAGCAGGGGGAGGGGGGCTTGGGTATGTGCTGGGGTGTGCTTTGGAGGAGAGAGAACATGTTCTAGTGGGGGGGGGGCAGATATGTGCTGGGGTGCTTTGGGAAGAGAGAGGGGTTGTAAGATTTCAAATCCAATCTACACTTGTCCCATAAGTCCTCTCCCCTGCCAAAACACCCCCCCCCCCCAGCACATATCCCTTTAACCCCCCTCCACATACTTTTTAAGTTGTTCTCCTTTGCAGCCACTCTCTCCCCCTCCCATGTCCTTCTACAGAGTATAATAAAAAACTTTCTACAGACCTTGATCAGCGTGATTCCATCCTCCCCTTTTTGTATATGTAAACAGAGCAGAGGAGGAGGAGGCAGCTTTGATCCGAGGTGCTGTGAGTGAGACAGGCAGCTGGCGGGAAGAGGAAACACATATCAGATGGCCGAGTACACTTGTCACTCCCAGTGCAGTTTGATCTGAATACTGTGTCCGTGTTTTAGGCACATGAAAACCCAAACATCATTAAAAGACCGGACTGTCCAGGTGAAAACCGGACAGGTGGAAACCCTAGTTGTATCTTAAGCCTGCCATACACGGTGCAAATTTATTTCCTGCAAGCACAGGTTGCAGGAAAAACATTTGCACAATTCCCCCATCAACACACACAGTGCTGCCAGGGGAATCAGTAAGCCATGCCCGCCAGGAGAAGACAGTGATTATCGCTAGTGGCTATAGCAGCTGCTTGTAATAATGGGAAGCCTATCCAGTAAGCTGGTTGTACCCAAGTTGATCGATTGATCAACTTGGTACATTCAGCCTGCACCAGTGGCATCGCTAGGGGGTGGCTACTGGGGATATAGACAGAGTCTCTTACCTACTGTAGGGTTGGCTCTGTGCTCAGCTGGTGGCGGAACATGACTAGTTAATGTTATCAGGCACAAGTTGTTAATTATATTCAGCAGTTCTGACAATTCAATCATTGTGTCCACCTCTATACTGATCTGCCGGGCAATATAATTGTCAGGAAACGCTTAACAAGGATTACTCTGTCGGGACTATTTGATGATTTTCAGGCTCAGGCGGAGTAATCCTTGTGCTGTGTATATATATATATATATATATATATATATATATATGTAGCGCCCCCTTACTTTCTGTAGGGGCGTTACACTAAGGTTGGTGGGGAATGGGAGAGTTACGCAGCTCCCATTCACAATTTGTCAAATTTCAGGCTGCTGTCATTTCAGAACTGTCCTGTGGGTCAGTCTGCACTCCAGGGGTGTGTTCCCACCCCTGGGCGGCAGCTGGCGCTAGAGGGGTTCTGGCGACTCGTTTTTCTCAGCAGCGGGGTTGGTTCCCTCGCTAGGGCATGCTGCGGGAGACTATATCTGGGGCAGCCACCTTGGCCTCGGGGCCGTGTTCTTTTTTTCTTTTCTGTGGGGTCCAAGTTCCAGGTGCGGCATCCACCTTCAGGGTGCGCGCATCCATGGGCCCCGCAGCCTTGGCCTACCTGGCCGAAGTTGCGCACCATGCGGAGCTTCACCCTGACATGGAGAGGGGTCCCAGACCTTTTCTGAGGGGATCCCGAGCTGGGGGCTGTGCGGTGGGGGATCGGCTTGGGGAGACCCGGTGGCAGGTGGTCCGATGGGGCTTGGGCGAACCATCGGGGATCTGGTGACCGGGGGATTGACGGGTGCACTTCAGCTGTCAACCGGTGACCCTAACTAAATTCGCTGGGGGGACTCGCTCATTTGGATCACGCTCATTCAAGTACTAGGCCTGTGGCAGAAGCCCGAGCCAGGTCTGTGGCGGAGGTCTGGTCCTCCCAGCAGTTGCAGGTGGCACCTCGGCTGCCAGGCCTGTGGCAGAGGTCTGTCCGGGGGCACTTTGCCCAGTCTGACTAGAGTGGCGAGGAACTGAGCTCATCATTGCTGAGAGCAGGATTTCTTTCTCTCTTCTTCATATCCAAGGCCTGATACTCAAGTTCTCTCTCTGCTCATCAACCTTTTCTGTCCTGTACCATGTTGATGAAGGACATGTTGGGCCTTGGAATAAAGCATTGAAGAAAACCCAACTAAAGACTGGACATTCGCTCTCTATCTCAACTCACTGGTATCACCCCTAGACACCTGCAGGGTAACTCAACGCGCCGATCCCACTTATAATCGGCGGCTCTTCCGGGGGTAGCGCTACACACACATATATACATACATACATACATACATATATATACTACACACTTATATTATATACACGTGCAGGGCAGGACTTTGGGTGGTGGGGGCCCCTGGGCTTTGTGTCACTTTCGGGCCCTACCTTCTATACATTACTTTAAATAGAACAAAATGATACATACACAAGCTATGTATTAGAGCTACACAATTATGGATAAACTGAGAATAAAAATAGAGATCACGATTCTAAAGTGAACCCCCGACCGATTTTTGCAGTTTTTTAATTATTAAAGGAGTTGTAAAGGAAAACAAAAAATTTCACCTTAATAAAATCTATGCATTAAGGTGAAAAAAAATCTGATGATGCCGGCCCCCCCAAGCCCCAGTTTTACTTACCTGACCCGTCAAAAGTCCCGCGCTCGGTCCCGAGATCCTCTGCGCCGCTCAGCCTGGCCGCTGATTGGCTAGAGCGGATGGATTGAGAGCAGCGCAGCCATTGGCTGGCGCTGCTATCAATCACATTCAGTGACGCGGCACGCCGATGGGCGGGGCCGAGTGATACAGCGAGCGGCTATGGCCGCTCTCTGTATCACGGGAGCGCGCCCACAAGGACTCATCACTATGCGAGCTCTCTCGCATGAATGTGGTGAGTTCTTGCGGGGAGGACCAGAGACAGCCCTTACTGTGTCCCTGACAGTAATCTCGCGCATGTGCCGTTGCGTCGTAACCATTCGTTGCTGCGTCTGCTGTTTTCTTTCACTTTCCTTTTGTGACGTCTTCTTTAGTCACACGGGGGAATATCAGGAAGAGTGAAGGAGCTGAACACTGCAAGACTTCTCCTCTGTGCCGGACAGAGAGGAAGTTCTCACAGACTGCATTCCGGCAAGCTTTAAATGCCGGTTTAGAGGGGCTAATGTGCGCAAGCGCGGTGACGTCATACAAATGATCAGCTGCCTGTGTTATGGGCTTTTTTTTAAGACAATGTTGTGTCCGAGGGTTTACATTACAACCACTTTAAATGACTGGCATATTAATAAAAAAACTAAGACGTAAGGGGCCCCCTATTGGGCGGGGGCCCATGGGCTTGAGCCCAGTCAAGCCCAATGGTAAGTTAAGCCCAAACGTATGACTTTCTTTACTTCGCTGCTATGGGCTCTAGCCAGAGATCTTTTGTAGACCTAGCAACGCCCCTGGCCTGCACATCAACGGTTCGAAACATCTATGGCCAGCCTTACTTGTTGCAGCTTCTAATGTACATGGTGAGAAGCTCACAGTGTGCAGTGAAATCAGAGTAAGAAGCTTCAGTCTAGGAGAGGAGCCGGTACAACTGTACAAGACTGAAGGGAAAGCCGGAGTTCAGCTTTAAAGGAGTTGTAAAGGAAAAACATTTTTGGGCTGAAATGACTGTTTACAGGGTATAGAGACATAATAGTTAACTGATTCCTTTTAAAAATGATTAAAAATAGATAAAAATCAATCATATAATGTGCCTACAGTTCTAGTTTTGTTTTTGCTGTTGTTTCCTGTCTCTCCGCTGTACAGAGCCAGAGAGCCAATAGAGGGCAGTGATGGTTTGTTAAACGAAACTGGATTGATGCTGAGGGGTTTTAGACACACAGTAATCACACCTCCTTGATTAGTGACCACAGAGAGAAAGCTCCCAGTACTGTGGTTATAAGGAAACAGACAACCAGGAAGTGTGGAGATCAGAGAAGGATTACAGCAACATCAAAGCAAAAACGAACAATGAGGACATGAAAACAGGACTGCAGTAAGAAAAAGGAAGCTATTTAGCTAAAAAAAAAAATGTTCCTTTAGTGACCCTTTAAGCTCTGTAGCTTAGCCTAGAAGTGGGGTGATGTTTCTATCAAGGGTCTAATTATCAATGGTGAAGAGCAACTGCTCCTGGGCTTCACCATGCCTGCATCTCTTCATAAATCAGCTGTACTCACATTCCATCTGAAGCTGCGACTCTTCACATCCTGTCCTCAGTTCTGCTGTATGAGTCTGTACCCAGCTAATCATTTTTTTTTAAATGAGCAGCTCAAAGGCTGAACAAGACACTGTAAGGCTTTGGATAAGAGATGAGGAGGAGGGGGAGGTGTTCAGTTTTCTGCTCCCTTTGTGCTTTTTAGTGACTCCTCTTCTATGGTGCTAATTCACTAACCTTTATGAGTTCATTTAGAACAGATCTAAACTCAATTGCTACAATCACCATAAAAGCTTTTACATGTTAAAAGGTAATTTCAAGAGTCATTTTCAATATTTTTAAATCTTCCACTAAAACAATGCTTCCTGAAACTCAACACCAGGTGCAATAAAAAAGTGAAGCACACAAAAAAGTGCACAGGGTGTATACATAGTTCTCCTCCAAAAAAGAAAAGAAAGACCATTGGCCCCAGGTGCGGACTGACCATTTTGAGCCCTCTGGCACTGCCCGAGGGCCCCATGCCACTAGGGGGCCCCCATCAGGGTTGGCAGCCTCAGAAAAACCAGGGACAGTATGTACAAATATTTTTTTCTGTAAATCTCAAGATTATAGCTGCCCCGCCTCTCCACTACCCTTTCAGTGTGTGTATGTGTATACTGGGGCCAGATTCTCAGCGGCGCTACGACGGAGTATCTCAGATACCCCGTCGTATCGCCGTTTTTTTTGCCTCGTATCTATGCGAGTGATGCTTAGCATCACTTTGGCATAGATACGCTTCAACATCCGACAAGTGTAATACCATTACACTTGCGGATGGTAGTTGTAATGACAACTCCGGCCACTAGGTGGCCTTTACGTTGTCTTCTCATTTGCATATGCAAATGAGGCTAGTACGCCGATTCCCGAACGCTTTTACGCCGCCCCGTCGTCGCGTACGTCGTTTTCGTCCGCGTAAGGTTACCCCTGCTTCTATGAGGAGTAACCTTACGAAGTACCGTCGGATGCCGTCGGGTGCCATGTTAAGTATGGTGTCGGGTCAGCGTCGGCTTTTTCCGTCGCTTACATCATTTTACTAACTCGTTTGCGAATAGGGGCATTGCGTAGTGACGATCACTTCGTTTTGACGTCGGTTTCCATGACGCTTTCCGACGTGAGCTGGAGCATGCGCACTGGGCTTTTTCCCCGGCCGGCGCATGCGCAGTTCGTTCGACGCAGGGGCGTGCTTAATTTAAATACAAGCCGCCCCATTTGAATTACGCGGGCTTACGCTGGGCCATTTTCGCTACGCCAACGCAAACTACGGAGCAAATGGTTAGAGAATACGGCACTTGCTCTAGTACGATGCGACGGCGTAGTGTAAATGGCTTACGCTACGCCGGCGATTTTCTTAGAGAATCTGGCTCTGGGTGTATGTATACTAGAGTGACCAGACATCTCCGGTTTCTGGGGACAGTCCCCGGATTGAGGACACTGTCCCCGGACCAAATGTGTCCCCAGTTTTGTCCCTGGATTGGATTTGAACAGGGGCTGGGGACATTTCAAAGACACTGCAGAATAAAACAAAAAAAAACTTTTTTTTTCCCATTATCTGTGCCCCTTTCTGATGATCATGTGACAGTTAGCATGGAGAGAATATTTCTTCAGTTTCCGGCACATGCCCATTCAGCTCCGCTTGCATGTTCTTCTACCTTGGCTCAAGTCCTGGCCAGTCACCAGCCTGTTTATCTCCTTGTCTTCCCTGGCGGAGTGATCTTCCTCCGCTCCCCACCCAGTAGTAGCTGGGGCCCGGAGAGTAGAGAGTAAGACGATGGCGGCAGCGACGGGCAGAGAGTCGCTTATTACAGCCATTACTAGTGAGAAAAAAAAAAAAGATGTCCCCAGATTTCATTTTAACAATCTGGTCACCTTACGCTAGGGGCGACCACATTTCCAAACTACCATTCAGGGATACCCCCCTTCCCAAAAATCAGCTTGTGCTGTAACGAATCACAGCACAGTGTTTGGACAGAAGAGGCGGGATTTATGATTTCTCCAATCACAAGCAGTGGCGGGCATTGTGCTCCTCCAGGCATTCCCGGCCAGGACAAGTACTGTCAGTGAGTAAAGCGGTGATGTGGTGCCCTTTTTTGGGGGAATTAGTTTGGCCCTGGAGGGTGGCTGTGTCAGTTTCATTCTGAGACATTGTATTGTCCTGGAATGAAGGTGCCTGGGACTGTCCCGGGCAATCCAGGACACGTGGTCACCGTAATGACCGTGTAATTGTCAGTTAAAGCGATGCAGTGCCGAATTGCAAAAAATGCTCTGGTCTTTGGGCAGCGAAATGGTCCAGGGCTGAAGTGGTTAAAGTCCTCCTGAACTAGTTTTAATTACTTGATGAGGGCTCTCCTGAACGCCCCCCCCCCCCCCCCACAATGAGAAGAAGAAAAAGACTTTAGTGAGCCGCAGATCCTCTCCCGACATCAGGGCAGGGCAGGCCCTGAAAAACCTGCACCATTATAGTCTGCAATGCCTCCATTAATATACAGGCTATAGGTTTCCTGATTCAGAACACAGAATATAAACCGGTGTGCGTGGCGGTAGGCCTCGTCTTTCACAGGGCAGGTGAGTCACTATAGAATTAATTGGCCAATCATGGGGTCTTTGTCGCTACCCGTTGCTCCTTAAATTATAATTTAACACACTGACTGTCACCGACGTTAATGCAGTCACGAGCAAATAATAGCGGTATACGTTTTATTGTTCACGTAAGAGGGAGACAGACCCATAAAAGCAGCGACGGAGTTAACAAGTGCATTTTGATCCGAGCCTGTCAATAAGGCGCTGGCTGGGCTCGGCGTTTGCATCAGGACTGTTTAGCATGGCGCTGGATCCCAGCAGGAGAGAGAGGGGTCAGTTAAGGAAAGGCTCAATGCTGCCAAGTATGTAGATTCAGACCTAGTTACTGCAGTGCACCTAACAGCTTGTAACTCCTCTGCTCAATACACAGAGATGGTAATACTGGGGACTTCTAGTTCTGAAACAGCTGTTCAAGGCCTGTGCCTGCTGGGACTTGTAGTTCCGTACTACTTCCTAGTTTTCAGATATATAATAAAGAACACCTTGAGGCCGGGTTCACATATGCGCCGTTCGGATGTGGTTTTCACTGCATCCAATTTACATGACCTGCAAGCGTGACCGGTTCCCAATGGGTGTGCGGGGGCAGCCACGGTGCCATTCCCAAAAGGGTCCTGTGGATCTTTGGGTTTGGTTTAGGCAAAAATTCCGATCTGAATCACACCTGAACCGGTGAACAGAAACGCACCGAACCCTAGGCTGGAAACTGTGGGCGCACATATGTGAACCCGGCCTAAGACCCCTTTCGCACTGGGGAGGTTTGTAGGCGCTATTGCGCTAAAAATAGCGCCTGCAAACCGACCTGAAACAGCAGCTGCTGCCCGAGGGCTTTCACACTGGAGAAGTGCGCTGGCAAGACTGATAAAAAGTCCTGTTAGCCACATCTTTGGAGTGGTGAAGGAGCGGTGTGTTTACCACTCCTTCTCCGCTCCTGCCCATTGAAATTAATGGGACACCAGGGCTCTACTGCCGGCAATGCGCCTTTGCATTGCGCAATGCCGGCGGTTTTAACCCTTTCTCAGGCGCTAGCGCAGGGTAAAACTGCCCCGCGAGCAGCGGAATAGCGCCATGAAATTAGCGGTAAAGCGCCGCTATGTAGAGCCCCTTTAAAAATAGCGGCACTTTACCGCCACTGCACCTCCCGCCCCAGTGTGAAAGAGGCCTTAAGCACAACACATTCTTCTGTTAAGCTCTACCACCCATGTCCGTTTACATCTGTCGGTGATCCATAGAGAAGACTAGAGGATCCAATTGGGTCTGCCTGAAAACGGAATGTAAAAAGGACCTAAAGTAAAGTGACCAGATTTTTTTAATATGTCCGGGGACATTTTCTTTTTAAGGCTAATGGTAAACTATTTTATATGCATTGTTTCCTCAATTTATAAATGCAGTCAGTGGTGTAGTGTGGGTTGTCAGCGCCCGGGACAAGGCAAGAAATTTGCACCCCTGCCAGACTTTTAGCACTCGCCGAGTCCCTTCCGCTAGTACAATAGTACTGACCAACTTGATTCCTACACTGACCTACCTGACCACTGCACTGACCTACCTGATTCCTACACTGACCACTACACTGACCTACCTGATTTCTACACTGACCACTACACTAACCTACCTTATTACTACACTAACCTACCTGATTCCTACAATGACCACTGCACTGACCTACCTGATTCCTACACTGACCTACCTTATTCCTACACTGACCTACCTTATTCCTACACTGACCTACCTGATTTCCACACTGACCACTACACTAACCTACCTTATCACTACACTAACCTACCTGATTCCTACACTGACCACTACACTACACTACCTGATTCCTATACTGACCGCTACACTACACTACCCGATTCCTATACTGACCTACCTGATTCCTACACTGACCGCTACACTACACTACCTGATTACTACACTGACCACTACACTAAACAACTTGATTCCTACACTGACCTACCCGATTTCTACACTGACATACCTGATTCCTATACTGACCACTACACTAACCTACCTGAGATCTATACAGACCACTACACTGACCTACCTGATTCCTGTACTACTCACCCCCCCTCCCCCCCTAGATGAACAGTGTAGATCAGTTGATTTTGCTCACCTCTCCATGGCCTCCATGATAATCTATCGGAGCAGGGCTCTCCCCAGCACCAGGTACTGTTCCCGACACCCAGCCGCTCCTTAGTATCCCCTTTCAAGAGCTTCTTCAATAGTCACCATACGCTCTGCACCACCCCATACGCTCTTCATTGCCCACAGGAGTCCGTGGGTGGGGGGGGAGGGGGGGCAACACAGCACACTTGGGGGGGGGGGCACAGTAGTGATTTTCCACCCCCCTTAAAATGTTGGACCCGGGGCAAGAGTACCAGATACTCCCCATGCCACTGCAATCCGGGGACAAATCCGGGGACAGACTGGTTCTGATGACAGTGTCGCCAATGCGGGGACTGTCCCCGGAAACTGAGGATGTCTGGTCACCCTAACCTAAAGTGTACGGCATAATCCAACTATTTCTCACTCAGATTTCTAGAGTGTGCGATGGATGAAACTGACATTTTAATACAAATGATTGGCATTTTAATCAGTATTCTGAATGTGATTTGGATGGAATCAAAGGAAAATGCAAACGCTTGCATGGGAACGTTGATGGAAAATGTTCAGAAATGAAACTGAAAATGTGATGCAAAACAGACACAGCTGGCATAAAGCTGGCCATACGCTATACAATCAGATTGTACAATCTCCTTTAGATCTACCATTGACTAAGTAGTGCGAAGGCTTGCCTGATTTGACAAAAATTTAATGGGTTGTGTAGCTTTGTCCTTATAGTACGTACAGGTATAATAAAAAATAAAACACTGTGGTGATCAAATACCACAAAAAGAAAGCTCTATTAGGCTCAGTTCGGTGCGAATCTCTGCAAATCCAGTGTGGATCACACTCACATTACGCCTGAATCACTGTTGGTTTACACTACGCGAACCACTGGGAGTGTCGATTCAATTTTTTTTTTTTATCTTTGAAAACTAGGTACCCGCACAAATATATATATAAAAATACAAATTTTTCCTCAGTTTAGGCCTATACGTATTTTTCTACTTATTTTTGCTAAAAAAAAATCGCAATAAGTGTTTTTTTGATCGGTTTGCGCAAAAGTTATAGCGTCTATAAAATAGGGGATCGTTTTTTGGCATTTCTATTAATATATATTTATTTTTTTACTAGTAATGGCGGTGATCATCGATTTTTATCTTGACTGCGACATTATGGCGGACACATCAGACACTTTTGACACATTTTTGGGACCATTGTCATTTATACAGCGAAAAGTGCTATAAAAAGGCACTGATAACTGTGAAAATGGCACTGGCAGTGAAGGGGTTAACCACTAGGTGGCGCTAAGGGGTTAAGTGTGCCCTAAGGGAGTGATTCTTACTGTAGGCGTGATGTCACTGATTGTCGTTCCGTATATCAGGGAACAGACGATCAGTGTCACTGCCACAGTGAAGAACGGGGAAGGTGTGTTTACACTCAACTCTCCCCGTTCTTCAGCTCCTGTGACCGATCGCGGGACACTGGCGGCGATCGGGTCAGCGGGTCCCATGCTGTTTTTTATTTTCCTTGCATGTCTCCCTCGGATCTACAGTGACTGCACTTCCAAGTGCACTTTCAGTGCAATTTCAAGTGCACTTTGCATTTGTAGTGAAACGTGGATTTGCCTTTCGTAAATAACCCCCCATGTTATATAACTGACCATTTATATCTGAGTGCACAAAAAATATAACAACAATGAAGCAAAAATGAAATAACACATCATCTAAACTGATGACTAAGCCCTCATTTGCCCTGAGGCGATTCATCATGCAATTTGACAGTTCCAAATCCCATGACAAATTGCACCCCATTGCCGGCAATGGAACCGTTCAAATCGCCGCAAACTCATGTCGCAGCGACTTTGAGAAAGGTCTTCCTGATTTCATTGCGACTTGCATAGACTTCTGGTAAAGGAAATCGCAAGCCACAATGAAATCTGAGGCTCAAATCGTACTGATCTGCACCTTTAAATCACATGGAAGTAGCGCAATTTCAAAGCCGCATTGGTGTGAACCAGGGCAAAAAGGTGACGTTTCATTTGCCTAAATTTTTTCTTTCTAAGTGCTCCTTTGCCTCTTCAGGGCCAGATTTGATGAAGTGAACATGTGCGATGGCCGACCATTTTGTGTGACGTTCTTTGAACCTTTAACATTTGGTCTAAGTGTGTTTGTTCCAGCACTAATACACGGCCCAACAAGAGTTCTCTTGCCTTTGTGGCTGTGTGTGGTGAAGAGATGAGCTTGGGCGTGTTATTATTTACATATATATATATATATATATATATATATATATATATATATATTGTGGCCCCCACTGAATCCCAGAGTGCCGCTGAAGACTAAGGATGAGCTTGGGCACGTTATTTAGATAAACCGTATTTATCGGTGTATAACACGCATCTTCACTTTAAGAGGGAAGTTTCAGGAAAAAAAAATGTTTTAAATAAAGAACTATGAAGCAAAATAAGGGTCAATGCCCATCAATGCAGCCTAAATCGGTGCCCATCTGCAGCCTCGCCATTATCATGAATGCAGCCTCACCATTGCCTTAATGCAGCCTCACCATTATCATGAATGCAGTCTCACCATTATCATGAATGCAGCTCCACCATTACAATGAATGCAGCCTCACCATTATCATGAATGCAGCCTCACCATTATCATGAATGCAGCCACACCATTGCCATTAATGTAGCCTCACCGTTATCATGAATGCAGCCTCACCATTATCATGAATGCAGTCTCACCATTATCATGAATGCAGCTCCACCATTGCCAAGAATGCAGCCTCACCATTATCATGAATGCAGCTCCACCATTGCCATGAATGCAGCCTCGCCATTGCCATAAATGCAGCCTCGCCATTGCCATGAATGCAGCCTCGCCATTGCCATGAATGCAGCCTCGCCATTGCCTTGAATGCAGCCTCACCATTGCCTTGAATGCAGCCTCGCCATTGCCTTGAATGCAGCCTCGCCATTGCCTTAAATGCAGCCTCGCCATTATCTTGAATGCAACCTCACCATTGCCATGAATGCAGCCTCACCATTACCTAAATGCAGCCTCACCATTGCCATGAATGCAGCCTCACCATTGCCATGAATGCAGCCTCACCATTGCCATGAATGCAGCCTCACCATTGCCATGAATGCAGCCTCACCATTACCATGAATGCAGCCTTAACATTACCATGTATGTAGCCTGATCTATGCCAATCTGCAGCCTCGGAAGGGACAGGGGCGAGACAAACGCCAACAGATTACATACAAGAGAATCCCCTTTTTTACTCTGTGGCCACTTTAATACAAGTCTCGCCTCCTATGATGGACAGAACAGTCGTCCAATGGCAGCCCATGAGACGGGACTTCCTATTAGAGGCCACCGAGTAAACCGGAGATTTTCCTGTATGTAATCTGTCGGCACTCGTCCTGCCCCCCTCCCTGTCCCTTCTGCAGCACTGATAAATACTGGTATATATCTTTTGTGGCAGTAGAGGAAAGGAACGTGTACAACTGTGCAAGACTGAAGGGAAGACTGTAGTTCAACTTCAAATGCTCACTAGAAACTAAAATCATACCTCCCAACTTTCTGAGATGGGAATGAGGGACCCCTATCAGCAAAAGTATGCAGGCATAGGACACACCGATTGCCACGCCCCCTTAAAGGAGAATTGTACAAAAAAAACAAGATTGGTTTAACCCACAAGTGCTTTTTTTTACCACTACTATTCCTTTATATTGGCCTTTGCAATTTACAAATGCAGCAATTAGAAACCAGATGAAAGGTTTAGCACTGGGAAACACTTTTGATAGATAAAAAGTGCATTTTATATACAACTATATGGATCAGACCAAAATGAGGGACAAATGAAGAGGAATGAGGGACAGAGGGACTATGCTCCAAATCAGGGACAGTCCCTCGAAATCTGGGATAGTTGGGAGCTATGCTAAAACAAGAAACCTAAATGGTTCCTGTGGCCACTTGTATGTTTTCTAGCTGACAGCAGAAGCCAATGAGATTATCCCATTTATTTCCTAACCTACAATATTTAATGAGAGCCAACTTCTGATTGGTTGCCGCATAAAATGCAGAGCCCTTTGAAGACAGAAGCCCCACGATGCCCCCAAGCAGAATTTTGGCTGTGCAGTCGCAGCGGACGAGGCGATCTCCACGCTATGCAATAGGCACATCCTCTATATGTCATATTTCATCCTAAAGTGGTTTCTAAATGCCCCCGCGTGGCTCCCATTCAGCTCTTATGCAATCCATATCTCAAATTATTTTTAAACACATGGTGAAAGCAGTTATTGCGGAGCTGTTGTATTAATAGCTCTACATATTAAGTAATGCACAGAGAATCTGGAAATGTGAAAGAGGGAGAACGAGGGCCGGTTCCCAGCAAGTGCATGAAACGCCGTTGCCACCTCAACGCGTAACCTCTCTCATTTCCAAATACTCCCCCGTACGGAGCCTGTGCTCTTCACCACAAACGTTTCTCCATATCGCTTTGATCGCCTCTTCTAACAATCGCAAATCCCGGATTTCTCTCTCGCTGTACCCCCTGCTGTGAAATGCTCTCTCTCATGACACGAGGCACTTACTTAACCTCCACAGATTTAAAGTCCAACTACAGATTTAAATAAAAAAAAAAATAGGCCTGCGAAATTTAAGGCTAGGTTCATACCCGCTGGTGCGACAGAGCGTGTGCGTTTCTGTGCGTCGTGCTTAGCCACAATGTCATGCAGTTTAGCCTGTGAAAAAAATTGCACATTAGCAGATGCTTGGGTGTGCCATTAACAATTTGTGGCACCACTGGGCGTCTGCTAAAGGGCAGCGTATTATACTTACTAACATCTTTCCCCCAGTCCCCACATCTATGCCCATAGCCCACCTTCTGGGTGGTCCTGCCTAGATCAAACCCCTTTCTGGGAAGTTTCAACCCAGATCACACCCTCTTTCTGGAAGGTTACCACCCAGATCATGCCCACTTTATAGGAGGTCCTGCCAAGATACCTCCTAATTTCTGGGAGGTTTCGGACCAGATCACGCTCATTCTGGGAGGCCCTGCCCAGCTCATCCCCACTGTCTGGACAGACACTCCCCAGTCACATCCACTTTCTACTACAGTGGTTCTCAACTCCTATCATCAGGACCTACTAACAGGTCAGATTTTAAGTATTACCTTGGGGAGATGCAGACTAGAATACTGCCATCACTGAGCGGCAATCCTGGCCTGTTAGTGGCCTGTTAGTGGGTCCTGAGGCCAGGAGCTGAGAACCATTGTTTAAGAGGGCCCACACAGATCACGCCTACTTTCTTGAAGGTCCTGCCCAGGATTCCATTCACTTTTTGGGAGGCCCTGACTAGATTACACCCATCTTCTGGGCTGACCTGCCCAGATCACACCCAATTTCTGGGAGGTTTTCCTCCACAACACGCTAGTTTCTGAGAGGCCCTCTCCCGCTTTCTGTGAAGATTCATAATGCTCACTCTCAGGGGGGCCTTTCCTAGGTTACAACCCACCATCAGGGAAGACCCACTTGGTTGACACCTACTTTCTAAGAGGTCTCATCTTGATCACTCTTGAAGGCAAGTTTAAAATTATGCCAGTGCTGCCCTTGTTAATGAGTTAATGCTTTTCCCAGTTCTTTGGTTTTGACAGGGTAACTTTGGCAGGGTAACTTTAAATCTGACCCACTGGTCCAGTATTATAAAAGAGGAACAGTGGTCCAGAAAGAGCCCCGAACACAGAGGCTCAGAGCCCGTAAGGGACCCCCGTGAGGGAGAAGATCAGAGAACAGCCCCCGACAGGAGTTGAAGAATGTCTCTTGTTACTTGTAAAAGATCATCAGGACCTGGGGTTCATCCACGAAGAAACCAACACTGGAAATGCCAATTTTGGATCCCTTGATCGCTCATGGAGTCTACCTTTTGCAGGTATGCCAAGGCAGCACCCAGCCTGATTATCCGTCTCTTCTTCTGCATGATCCCTTGCTTCTGGGTGCAATCAGCCTAACCCTGCATGCCTAACAAAGCCTTTCTGTGGTGAAGCACTCTACATCTCTCTGCTCCTATCGGACAAAGCAGAAGGCCCTGGAGTATTGGGTGGAGGACCCAGAGAATCGGAGAAGGAGGAACAACCTTAGGATCCTGGGTCTGGCGAAAGAAGCGGAAGGAAAAAATCCCACAGAGTTCATGGAGGGGTTGCTGTCGTCCCTGCTGCCCCTAGCTCCATTCTCCCCCTACTATATGTTCTGCCGAAGCCTGGTCCAGAGGGCTCCCCTCCACGTACCCTGATACTGCGGATGCTGAACTTCCATGACCAGGATGAGGTTCTGGACGGGTGGATGTAGACAAGGCTCATTGTGTCCCTCCTAAATGCAAGTGAACTCACCGCTCCAGTGCCGCCATACCGCCAGCAAAACGCAGCTGTAGCGGCGATTTGCGGGTGGTTTTAACCCTTTTTCGGCTGCTAGCGGGGGCGCAATTCATGACGGTAAAGCGCCGCTAAAAATATTGGCGTTTTTACTGCTGACGCTCGGGGCGGCACAGTGTGAAAGGGGTCTTAGGGTACTATTATAAATAAGTAGCATTAAAAAGTGATTCTGTCCATATTCACAAACACTATAGCAGTGGTGGGCAACTGCCACCCTACTGTTGTGGAACTACAAGTTCCATGAGGCATTACAAGACTGACAATTACAAGCATGACTCCCAGAGCATTGATGGGAAGACTGACAGTTACTCCCAGTGGCAGTGGTATTGATGGGACTTGTAGTTCCACAACATCCGGAGGGCCAAAGTTTGCCCGCCCTTGCATTACAGTGTGAATGCATCCTCATTGACAGTTTTTGAATGTTTGGTGAAAGTCACATTCACTGCTTGATAAATATGCCCCTAAATATCATCTAGTTAGGGTTTACATGAGCTTTACATAGTTACATAGTTAGTCAGGTTGAAAAAAGACACAAGTCCATCCAGTTCAACCATAAAAGCTTTAATTCATTTTTACCCCAAGCTGTGCTGATTTTGAAGAACAAAACCTTCCATCTAGGAATGTACAATTTAGAAAATCATTTGTAGTTCAGTATTGCAGCCCTTACAAAGTCTGTGTAGTAAGAGGGATACACAGGCTGGGGGTGTAGTTGGCATGGCCCCAGGTATTGTGCGTATACACATGGGTCTTCTGTTTGGCTGGGGCATCTCCTGTATCAGTCTGCCAATCACTGATGCCATGTGGTCATGAATTATGGGCATCGATCTGTGCTCCGGCTGCACAATCTCATCGCCACATTTCCAAAAATGTTCACTTTCTCCTAATTAAAATGATATAAATATCTTCATTAAAGAAAGATGACTTTTTCGATTTTGAGCTGAAATGTCTTTACTATAAAATATGGCTCATTGTAAGGTTACAAATGTGTCAGAAAATCTCTGTTTTAGGTTCTATTACACTGAAGTTTAATCTGTTTAATGTGTCTATAGTGTAGAAAATAATGATTTGATCCCCTGCAGATTTTGTAAGTTTGCCAACTTATAAAGAAATGAAGGGTCTATCATTTTTATCATAGGTGTATATTAAATGATAGAGACAGAAATATCAACCAAAAATTCAGAAAAAACACATGATAAAAATGTTATGAGTAAAATAAGTATTTGATCCCCAAGCAAAACATGACTTAGTACTTGGTAGAGAAACCCTTGTTGGCAATCACAGAGGTGAGACGTTTCTTGTAGATGGTGATCAGGTTTGCACAGCTCAGATGGGATTTTGGTCCTCTCTTCTTTACAGATCCTTAAGGTTTCTTGGCTGTGGCTTGGCAACTCAAAGTTTCAGCTCCCTTCATAAATGTTCTATAGACTCCTGGAGACTTGCTAGGCCACTCCACGACTTTAATGTGCTTCTTTTTGAGCCACTCCTTTGTTGCCTTGTTGGTTTATTTTGAGTCATTGTGGAAAACCCATCCACGACCCACCTTCGGTGTTCTGGCTGAGGGAAGAAGGTTCTAATCCAAGATTTTACAATACATGGCCCCGTCCATTGGCCCCTCAGTGTGGCAAAGTCAGCCTGTATCTTGAGCAGAGAAACAGTCCCAAAGCATAATGTTTCCACCTCCCTGCTTGACTGTAGGGATGGTGCTCCTATGCCGCGTACACAAGATCATTGTTCGGGTTCTAAAAAATGATTTTTTTTTTAAACGTCATTAAAAACTATCGTGTGTGGGCTTCAGAGCATTTTTCGGGTTCTGAAAAACTGGCAATTTTTTTTTTCGAACATGCTCTATTTTTTCACAACGTTTTAAACGTTGTCATTTTTCGGGTTGTAAAAAATGGTCGTGTGTGGGCTTTAACGACGTGAAAAACCCGCGCATGCTCAGAAGCAAGTTATGAGACGGGAGCGCTCGTTCTGGTAAAACTTCCGTTCGTAAAGGAGTAAGCTTTTCTTCCAATCCTTCTCTGAATCATTTAGATGTTCATTGGCAAACGTCAGACGGGCCTTTACATGTGCCTTCTAGAGGAGGGGGACCTTGCGGGCGCTGCAGGATTTCAATCCATGGCGGCACATTGTGTTACCAATGGTGTGTTTGGTGACTGTGGTCCCAACTGCCTTGAGATCATTCGCAAGCTCCTCCCGTGTAGTTCTGGCCGGATCCCTCACTTTTCTCATGATCATCCTCACCCCATAAGGCGGAATCTTGTATGGAGCTCCAGACCGAGGTCGATTGATGGTTATTTTGTATTTTTTCCATTTGCGAATAATCTATCCAACTGTCGTCTCCTTCTCACCAAGCTTCTTTTTGATGGTCTTGTAGCCCATTCCAGCCTTGTGCAGGTCTACAATCTTGTCCCTGACGTCCTTGGACAGCTCCTTGGTCTTGCCCATGATGGTGAGGTTTGAAAAGAAGAAAGAGATTCTGTGGACAGGTGTCTTTTATACACATAACAAGTTGTCGTTAGGAGAACCTTCTTAAGCCTCATACCCACGATCGGACTTCCATCGGACAAATCCGTGTATTTTTGTCCGAAGGGGTGTTGTCCATGAACTTGTTCTGCATACACACGGCAGAACATTTTCAGCCAACATACACCAAACTTTGACGTTTTTCAGCTCTTTACCGTAACCCTTTGGGCAACTTCTGCTCTTGTTGTCTGAAGTTTAGCATTGGTTCGGAGCATGCGTGTTTGTACTTTGTATTTTAGTCCGACGGATTTATGTACACATTTGTAACACATTTGTTGTCAGAAAATTTGAGAGCATGCACAGCCAACATTTGTTGTCGGAAATTCCGACAACAATTGTCCGATGGAGCATACAGACAGTCGGATTGTCCGATAAAACTCGTCTGTCGGACCGTTGTTGTCAGAAAATCTGATCGTGTGTATGGGCCTTTACATTGACATGACTAATCTTTGTACCACACGAGCACCTACTGTAGCCAGTCTGTGGGAGACAAAATTATTGTTGGTTGGTCTGGGATCAAATACTTATTTTACTCACGGAACTGCAACTCATTTTATAACATTTGTATTGTGTTTTTTCTGGATTTTTGGTTGATATTCTGTCTCTATTATTTAAAATACACCTATGATAAAAATTATAGACCCTTCATTTCTTTGTCACGAGATGATAAGCGGGACGGGGGGAGGGGTTGGTGCTGACGAACAAGAACAAAGTCAACTCAAGTCTTCTATTCTCTCTCCTGCCGCAAGTTGCTAAAGCCGGACGAAAAAAATAAAGGGGGTCAGACAAAAAAAAAAAAATGGGGACCATGGGGCCCTTTACAGGTGTAATGTCTTCACCCCCCTGATGACGGCCCTGGGTGCAGGAATCCTCTCCCTTACACTCTTATGCCCTTACCCCTCACCAGTACCATCCCTTGTCTCCACCACCTATCCACCTCCTAGTACCGCTACCTTTACAGAACACAGAGCTATGTATCATTTTGTGGGTGTTATGTAATTTGGATGGTAATAGACCAGATCCTCCCCAGCAACAACAGACCATTTCCCCAGGAACAAAATACACCCCTAGCAACCATAGATCCCCACTAGCAACAATAGATCCCCACCAGCAACAATAAATCCCCGCCAGCAACAATAGATTCCCCCCTCAACAGTGGACCGCCCTAACAACATAAGAACCCCAGAGCAACAGATTCCCTACCTGCAACAATAGATTACCCCACAACGGTAGATCCCTCCAGAAATAAGTAACACCCCCCATGTTTCTGCTGAAAAAAGAGCCCTGGCAGGTGGGAAGAGCCAGCAGGGTGTTGTACATTCCTGAAAACATCACAGGACCCTGCAATAGTAGTCCCCTCAAGAGCCTTCAGCCCTGATGCAAGCCTTTGGAAGGAGCTATGCAAATATCAAAATGCCTGGATGGCAGTGTGCATCTGGAAGAGCGGGCGTTTTTAGCCAGGTTGCATGCAGACCACCCTAGGTAATGCGCACATGCATAGATGTGCGCAGCCTATTGCATTAGGGTGTGCACCCCAAAGCTCAAACACACATGATTTTCTCTGCAGCCTCAGCTACACTGGACAGTGAATGAATAGGAAGTTCTCTGTGCTGAGCGGCTTCCTGTTCCTTCACAAGCTGAAGTATAGTAAGCACAGTTTACTATGCTTCAGTTATGAATGAACACAGTGAGTTAGTGAGTTCACTGTGTTAATTTAGAAAATGAAGGCACTGGTAAATTACATATTTACTAGCCTCTTCCCCCACTCTCCTTTCTTAAAAATCCCCCCACAGCTGAGCTGAGAGGAGAGAAGGGAAGCAAGCAGCACTGCAGGGTGGTGGGTGGATGCAATATATCCTGGAATTAGGGGAAATCTGCACTGCACATAGTGATTAGGGCAGGCATGTCCAAAGTCCAGCCCATGGGCCAATTGAGGCCCGCATTCCGGTTTAATGTAGCCCCCCCAGTAATTTGGATATATATATCTTTTGTGGCCCCCAGGGCCATGAAAGGTATCAGCAATAGGAAGCCCCGTCTCATGGGCTGCCATCGGATGACTGTTCTATCTATCATAGGGGGCGAGACTTTGTTTTAAAGAGGCTGCAGAGTAAACAGGAGATTCTCCTGTATGTAATCTGTTGGTGTTCGTTCCACCCCCTCCCTGTCCCCTCTGAGGCTACAGATGGACATCGATTAGGCTGCACTGATAGCAATGGTGACGCTGCATTCATGGCAATGGTGAGGCTGCATTCATGACAATGGCGAGGCTGCATTCATGACAATGGTGAGGCTGCATTCTTAGCAATGTTGAGGCTGCATTCCTGGCAATGGTGAGGCTGCATTCATGGCAATGGTGAGGTTGCATTCCTGGCAATGGTGAGGTTGCATTCCTGGCAATGGTGAGGTTGCATTCCAGGCAATGGTGAGGCTGCATTCCAGGCAATGGTGAGGCTGCATTCCAGGCAATGGTGAGGCTGCATTCCTGGCAATGGTGGGGCTGCATTTCTGGCAATGGTGGGGCTGCATTCCTGGCAATGGTGGGGCTGCATTCCTGGCAATGGTGAGGTTGCATTCCCGGCAATGGTGGGGCTGCATTCATAGCAATGTTGAGGCTGCATTCCTGGCAATGGTGAGGCTACATTCCTGGCAATGGTGAGGCTACATTCCTGGCAATGGTGAGGCTGCATTCCTGGCAATGGTGAGGCTACATTCCTGGCAATGGTGAGGCTGCATTCCTGGCAATGGTGAGGCTGCAGATGATGCAGATGGACACTGATTAGGCTGCTTTGATGGGCACTGACCCTTGTTTTGCTTCATATTTCTTTATTTAAATGTTTTTTTTCCTGAAACGTCCCTTTTAAAGTGAAGGTTAGTGTTATACGCCGATAAATACGTATATTAGTGCTTAGACCAAATTTTAATCGTTCAAAGAATGTCATGAAAAATGGTCGGCCCTCACACATACTCACTTCATCAAATCTAGCTCTTTGAAAAAAGTTTGGACACCCCTGAACACGTATGCGCACATGTAATACTGAGCCATCATTATTGAAAGAACTTCCTACAGATTCTAATGCACACTGTGAGAAGCTCACAGTGTGCAGTGAAATTGTACTAATCCAATTCAGTCCTATTGCAACACTGAAGAGAAGGCCAAAGTTCAGCCAATTAGCTGTAGTCATAGTTCAGGTATTCTGACAGCTGCAGTAGCTGGCTGACTCACAGCCGTCCCTCTTTCCACCCACACCTCACTGTTGGCCACTATGGCCTGTTTGTTGCACATAATCCAAGTTCCCGAAGCTTCACAAACCACAAAACAATCAAAATATAATCATTTCTAACTGTGGAGCATCACGGAGACAAGGGACCAGTGACACATCGTAGAGGAAGTGACTAGGTACTAATAGACAACAAACGTTACCTAAGGCACACAATGTACCACAGCAACCAACCAGAATCCACCTTTCTTTATCCAGCTGTCCTTTTCTAGCAAAGCTTTGCATTGTATTGGTGGCTATGAGACAACACCAACAGGGGGTATCACAGACAGATAAATAAGACCCTTGTATTTGCACACCAGCTCTTCTCGGAAATTCCTGTGTCTGAACTCTACGCGTTTCCAGGAAGATGCAGCCTGTGGTTACCTAGCAACCAAGATGCTGAACCGTGGTGGTGATGGACAGCAGCTAAACTGCGGGGAGCCCTTAAGAGTCCAGTAGTAAAAGTAGAAAGGAGACATTGGTGCCATTAGCGGCTCTGATTGGCTCTAATCGGCTTCCAAATAGTTAACCAGGGGACGCAGGGGGTGTGCGTTCCCTGGTTAACACTGGCACTCGTCTCAGCCAATCAGGTTCACCGGGTCTGGTTACCGGCAGAGCTGTATCCTGGCCTAGGCCAACAAGGCCCAGGCCTAGGGCAGCACTTTGCAGGGGGGCAGCACGAAAAGAGTCCCCGCCGGCTTGCGCTACACTGTTATTAAAATTAGTCCAACGCCCCCAAAAAGCAACCGTGCTGCTGGCATTCCGCAACTGTGGGGGGGGGGGTGTACTTCCAATTTTGACCATTTTATTATCCTGAACCACAAACCTTCCTCACTGTGCTATATGTTTCTGCTGCACCATCTACTTAAAGTAGAACTATATGCAACACTTGTTTTCATTTTGGGTACAGTAAGGGAGGGTTATAGCCCCTGTCAGTTTATTTTTTTACCATCCCTGTCCCATTGCGAAGATTTCCCTTCACTTCCTGCTCTATGGTAGGGTGACCAGACATCCCCAGTTTCAGGGGACAGTCCCCTGATTGAGGACACTGTCCCCGGACCAAGTCTGTCCCTGGTTTTGTCCCCAGATTGGATTTAATAGGGGGCAGGGGCAATTTCAAAGACAGTCAGTGCAGAATTAAAATAAAAAAAATAGAATTACACATCCCCACTCCGGCATGCCTACTAGCATAGGGGGGTGTATTTTTCCCATTATCTGTGCCCCTTTCGGATGATCATGTGCTGGTCGGAGCAGGGGGAATATTTCTTTATTTTGGGGCGCATGCTCATTCAGCTTAGCATTGCATGTTATTCTGCCTTGGCTCAAATCCTGGCCAGCCACCTGCCTATCTCTTTGCCTTCCCTGGGGGAGTGATCTTCCTCCGCTCCCCATCCAGTAGTAGCCGGGGCCCGAAGAGTAAGACTTGAGAGGCTGTGAGGCGGGGGGCGACGGGCAGAGAGTGCTGATTGTCGTCATTACTAGTAAAGAAAAAATATGTCCCCGGATTTCATTTTAAAAATCTGGTCACCTTACTCTATGGGCAACCATGAAGTAAGAGGAAATTAAGGCAATCCATCACTCGAAAATTTCAGGGCGGGTCTTAAACACAGGGTGTGGCCTTAACAGGAAGGGGTGGGTCATATTTTATTTAGGGGGTGCACAAGTTTAGTCAGGCCTAGGGCAGCACAAAACCTAAATACACCTCTGGTTACCGGTAACCTGATTGGCTGAAGCGACATCGAGGGCGGGACTCGGGAGAAGAGATCGAAGGAGCGTGGAGGGAGGATGGCTGACCCAAGCAATCTGGTGGTTTTCGAGGGGGCAAATTGGCGGCAATTGATGGGCACATTGGCAACAATTGATGGGCACAGTGGCGAAATTGATGGCACAGTGGCGAAAGTGATGGCACAGTGGCTGCGTTTTGATGGCATGGCACAGTGGTTGCATTTGATGGCATGGCACAGTGGCTGCGTTTGATGGCATGGCACAGTGGTGACAATTGATGGCATGGCACAGTGGCGACAATTGATGGCACAGTGGAGACAATTGATGGGTACAGTGGCTGCGTTTCATGGCATGGCACAGTGGCTGCGTTTCATGGTATGGCACAGTGGCTGCGTTTCATGGCATGGCACAGTGGCTGCTTTTTATGGCATGGCACAGTGGTGACAATTGATGGCATGGCACAGTGGCTGCATTTGATGGGCACAGTGGCGACAATTGATGGGCACAGTTGCTGCGTTTGATGGGAACAGTGGTGGCAATTGATGGGCACAGTGAGAATGCAGAAAAAAAAAACGGAAACACTAAAACTTGTAGTGTTCTCCAAAATTAGCAGTGTAGAATTTAGCCCTTATTCCAGTGGTTATTGTAGGCTGGAGATTAATTTGTTGATGGTCACTGCAGTCAACCTCAAGAGAAACCTTAGCTGAAAATTATGGGGTGTCAAACTCAATTTCATTGTGGACCGCATCAGCATTATGATTGCCCTCAAAAGGGCCGGTTGTATCTGTAAGATTAGATGTTCAGCGCATCCCCTCCCCTTACATTAGATGTCAAGAGCCCCCCCACCATCAGAAGTTGAGTTCCCTACTCTCTCTTACATCACGGTGCGCTAGGGTGACCACATTTCCAAACTGCCATTTAAGGACACACACCCTCTCTCACCTTCCCCCAAAAAAAGATATGGGGGGGCAGGTGGAAATGTAGTCTTCGGGGTTGATGGGGAATTTGGCGGCGGGTTATTTGTCAGGTGAATGTGCCACTTGCCACCAGATGAGCCACGTGCATAGAAGGAAAGGAGTGGTGTCACTATCTGGAGAGTGAAGATCACACCAGTCCCTGCAGCTTGCCGCTGGGTGCCAGAGAAGGGGGAGGTGCCGAGGTGGGTGGGGACAGCAGTGCTGCACTAGGCGCAGGCCTCGCTCCCGGTTTTACTGTCTGAGAGTAAAATTGTCACTGGCCCTAACAACCAGTTCCAGAAATGTAGTTATTAGTTAGTAGGGGGTGGCTGTGTCCTCTATTTCATTCCGGGACAGTGCGCCCCCTTACCTTATGCTGCTGCTGGGAAGAAACTGAATGCATTGAAAGCAAAAAGTAAGGTTCTGGAGGACAAGAAGAGGGATGAAGCTCTCCTGCAGCTGCAGGAGAGGTACGAGGGCCACATGAAATGGCCTGGAGGGCCGAATTTGGCCCGCGGGCCTTGTGTTCGACACCTGTGCTCTAAAGGCTCAGTTCACAAAACCTGAGATATTTATGAATGAATGTTTTTTTCATGTGCAGGCATTAGCACGCAGATCAGTTGAATTTACCGTGTTCATGATATTTTGGGGTATTTTCAACCTGCATAAACTGCAAAAGTCAATGTACGAAGATTGTTGTACGGTGACTTAAAAGTGACCCATCATTGTACGAAAAAATCAGGAATACCTTCAATTGAGGACTGTGAATAGACACCTTCTCACAGTTCAGACCACGATCCTGGAAAATATGAATGTGAAGTCCACAGAAAAATCGGCACTTCTGGTAGTGTCAATCTCCTGCTTCTCTGCTCAATTGAGCCAAACAGCATGCCCTTTGGAGGAAACCGGAAACCCCCACATAAGCACACGGAGAACATGCAAACTCCATGCAGACGAAAATGTAAAAACCTCTATTTGGGGATTTTTAAGGCAATAAAAAGATTTTATATTCCTAAATAAAATAAAATATATCTGTGTACTCCACGTACAATATGTTGAAATTTCAATGAACTTTTTTCTATAAATGTTTGCAAAATAAATGAATTTTATTTAAGGCTATAAAATCTTTTTATTGCCTTAAAAATCCCCAAATAGAGGTTTTTACATTTTCTTATGATACAAGGGATGATGGCAATTACATGTCCAATCACATGAGTCGTTCTAGCTTTTTGAACTCCATGCAGACTGTGTCCTGACCATGATTTGAACCCATGATCCCAGTGCTGCAAGGCACAAGTGCTACTGTGTTTACCCGAAAATTAAAACCCTACCCTGAAAATAAGACCTAGCGTTATTTTCCAGGAGGGCTGCCATACAAGACCTACCCCGAAAATAAGCCCTAGTTTAAAATGCTTGTAAAATTCTATAATCCACTCGGTTACAGCATTATATAATGTACAATGCGTGTGTTTCTGTAATTTAATTGGAGGGAAATAAGCTCCGGCGGGTCACAAAAGCACAGAGCAGCGCTATAATGAAAGTATTTGGCACAATTATATTACAGACATACACACATTGTACATTATATAATACTGTAACCCAGGGCTCGACAAAGTCCGGGTGCCCGGTCGCAATTGTGACCTGGCGCGGGGAAGCTTAGGACTGCAGAAGGCCGCAAAGCCGCGGCCTTCTGCAGGCCTAAGCCTCATTCTGTGATCTGGCGCCATTTTGTGGTGGCCTTTGCGCAAATGCGGTGTGACAGAAAGTATTGCAAAGACCACCATTTTTATCTCTAGGGTGTTAGATTAAAAAATATATATAATGTTCTAATTAGAGGGAAGGAGATGGCAGTGAAAACAGTAAAAAAACACATTAGAACTGCTGTTTTGCTACTTGTAATGTAACTACACATTACAAGTAGCAAAATAGCAGTTCTAATGTGTTTGTTTTACTGTTTTCACTGCCATCTCCTTCCCTCTAATTAGAACATTATATATATTTTTTAATCTAACACCCTAGAGATAAAAATGGTGGTCTTTGCAATACTTTGTCACACCGTATTTAAAAAATGTAATTTAAAAATATAAGACAACAGTAAAGTTAGCCCAATTTGTTTTATATTGTGAAAGATAATGTTACGCTGAGTAAATTGATACCTAACATGTCACACTTGAAAATTGCGTCCGCTCGTGGAATGGCGACAAACTTGTACCCTTTAAAATCTCCATAGGCGACGTTTAAAAAACTCTACAGTACAATGCTATCTAATGGTATTTATTGCATCTATTATGGTTTGTTACACAATGTGAATTTGTTATATTCATTATTGTTCTTCTTCAAAAATTTCAATAAAATATTTGGAATCAAAAAACTCTACAGTTTGCATGTTTTGAGTTACAGAGGAGGTCTAGGGCTCGAATTATTGCTCTCGCTCTACCAATCACGGTGATACCTTACATGTGTGGTTTGAATACCGTTTACATATGCGGGCGCTACTCACGTATGCGTTCGCTTAAGCGCACAAGCTCAGCGGGACGGGGTGCATTTTTTGGCTCCTAACTTTTTTAGCTGGCTCCTAGATTCCAAGCATTTTAATTATTTTCACACTGGGGATTTCTGACAGGCAGGGAGAAAGAGAGGTAGAGAAGACAGCACATTACATGGTAAGACCTACCCTGAAAATAAGCCCTACTGTGTCTTTTGTTGCCAAAATTAATATAAGACCGGGGCTTATTTTTGGGGGAAACACGTTAATATCATGACATTAACCATTTCCACATGTATTCACAGAATATCCCCACAGTGCTTTTCTTTAACCTCAGGCTCTGTGTGACCTGGATTCACAGGTGACAAAATATATCCATCTGGAATATCTGAAAACACCCAAAAGAGGTTTTTTTTCTCCTAAAAGAGGAAATTACTTCCTCATTCTAAATCTTGCCATACATGGATTGAAATTCAGCCAGTTCAGTAGAAAGCAGATGAGAGTCGATCAATCAATTGACTTTCTTGTTCATGAGAAGTCGATCTATCCATCAGCCTCTCATGTACCGTTTCCACTCGATTACTGCTTGCATCCAATCGGCTACAGCACTGATCAGTGTATTCTAATAGTGGGGGGGTCTCACTGTCAGAATACAAATGACACAGCAGTGATGATTCCTGCATCTACAGAGACTTTGTGGATGGGGGAATTGATTTAGTTTTATGTGTTCAGCCCACTGGATGAGTAAAAAGAAAACTGACCTGTGTAAAGCCAGCTTTAGTTTAACTACTTCCCTACCCGCCCATCGTCATATGACGTCCACAGATGGGATCTCCCATCCTGGGTGGACGCGTCCTGTGCTCACTGGGCGTCTAGGTGGGGGGTGCGTGGCATGTGAATGGTGTCAAAAGTGTCCGATATGTCCGTCGCAATGTCACGGTCACAATAAACAAATCGCAGATCGCTGCCATTACTAGTAAAAAAATAAAAAATGCAATAAAACTATCCCCCATTTTTTAGATGCTATAACTTTTGCACAAACCAATCAAAATAAGCTTATCGCGATTTTTTTTTTACCAAAAATATGTAGAAGAATACGTATCGGCCTAAACTAAGGAAAAAGAAACCACCACACCTGTTTGTTCATACACACTCACATTATCACTCGCATTATCATCTGCATAGGTGTGCACAGCCTATTGCATTAGGGTGTGCACCTCAATGCTCACACATGTGTATTTCTAGTGATGGTGTCGGTAGGGCAGGTATTGGTGTCAGTGGGGTAGTGGATGATGTCAGCAGTTTTTATTTGTATTACTTTTTACAATTTTTTTATTTTTTCTTTATTTTTTAGGAGCCCATTTAGGGCCGGTTCACACTGCTGCGAATTCTATTGCGAATCTAACCCGTTGCGATTGCTCAAATTCGCAAGTCATTTTACTAACATAGTTTTTCATGGGTGCTGTTCACATCAATGCGCTGCAAATCTAAGCTGCGTTAAAAAAAGGGTCCTGTGCGAGTTTGATCCATGCGCGATGCAAATTCAGCTCTATAGACTGGCATTCTCTAAAATTGCGGTAAAATCGCACCATTTTGAAGTCGCAGTCGTGTGAACTGGCCCTTAGGGGGTTTTGGTTATATATCAGTGGTTTAAACAGGGGGATTCTGTGCCACACAGGGCGATTAGGGGGTGCCCAGTCACACCTGGCACACCCTGTGCACACGCCTATGATAATCTGATCTCTAGGGAACAAGATCGGTAAGAGAACATTCTCTAACTTGATTCCTTATTCCCATAAAGAACGATTGTTCTGAGCAGTCGGGAGATACTCTATAGACATTAGATGGGGCGCGGTCTGGTCCTTCTGCTTCAGTGTTCTGGGTCACTGACCTGGAACAAGTCTGCAGCAAGTTAAGTCAGAGAGACAGGTTAGAGCTCCTGATGTGCATGTTTGTTCCAGGCCAAGGACTTATGAATGAAGATGAATTCTGCTGAAACAGATAAAAAGCCTAAATTAGAGTTGTATTATCATACAAAGAAACTACCTGTAAGAGGATTTTAATATAGTCTAATCTGAAGGAGCTCTGACCCTTCTGTCTGATTAAATGTGCTGCAAGCTTGTTCCAAGCCAGTGCCTCTGAGCAGGATAGATAGATAGATAGATAGATAGATAGATAGATAGATAGATAGATAGATAGATAGATAGATAGATAGATAGATAGATAGATAGATAGATTTTGGGGGTGAGGGATAGATAGATAGATAGATAGATAGATAGATAGATAGATAGATAGATAGATAGATAGATAGATAGATAGATAGATAGATAGATAGATAGATAGATAGATAGATAGATAGATTTTGGGGGTGAGGGATAGATAGATAGATAGATAGATAGATAGATAGATAGATAGATAGATAGATAGATAGATAGATAGACAGACAGACAGACAGACAGACAGACAGACAGACAGACAGACAGACAGACAGACAGATAGATAGATGCGATTAGGGATGAGCTTCAAGTTTGAGTCGAAATCATGTTCGACTCGAACATTGCCTGTTCGCCTATTTGGCGAACAACGAACAATTAGGGGTGTTCGCGGCAAATTCAAAAAGCCACGGAACACCCTGTTAAAGTCTATGGGAGAAATCTAAAGTGCTAATTTTAAAGGCTAATATGCAAGTTATTGTCCTATACAGTGTTTGGGGAATGACACGGCGGAGCTTTGACATTTCTTATACAGGGGAGGCGGGCCACCCGTCACGTGACCCCACCCCCTCTGATGCAAGGGGAAAGACCGGGCTTTTCCAGTGACGTAGCCGAGGGTGCGTCAGAGGGGGCGGGGTCACGTGACGGGTGGCCCGCCTCCCCTATATAAGAAATAAGAAATGTCAAAGCTCTGCCGCTTCATTCCGCTGGGCTGTGTCCAGCGGAGAGAAATCACCTGCTGTGCTCTGGATGGATGAATCTTTTCATCGCTGGACCGGACCGCTAATCACCCGTCGCTGGAGAGATCACCCGTCGCTGGATAGAAGACAACATTGGAGCGGGGAGCCGCATCAAGAGTGGATTACCACCGCTGGATTTATTTAATTTTTTTTATTAATAAAGGAATTTTTTCAACGGTGTCTGTGTGTTTACACGATTTACACTTCCTTCGTGAAATGGTAGGGGTACCCCATTACCAATTCACCTAGGGGGGGGGGTGTAAAGTCAGCATGTGAAAAAGTGCATGTTTCCTGTACATAGAACTGTCCCTGCACAGAGTGTCATTTCTGAAAGAAAAAAAGTAATTTAAAACCGGCTTTGCGGCTATAATGAATTGTCGGCTCTGGCAATTCAGAGAGGATTCATTCATAAAAAAAAAAATGTAAAGTAATATTACACTTTTATCGTTTCACTTTTAGCATTATTAAATTCACTGCTCCCGAAAAAACGGCCGTTTTTAAAACTTTTTTTTTGCATTAATACATGTCCCCTGGGGCAGGACCCGGGTCCCCAAACACTTTTTAGGACAATAACTTGCATATTTGCCTTTAAAATTAGCACTTTAGATTTCAAATGTTCGAGTCCCATAGACTTTAACGGGGTTCTAAAGACACATTTGGTGTGTTCGCAAGTTCTGGTGCGAACCGAACAGGGGGGTGTTCGGCTCATCCCTGGGTGCGATAGATAGATAGATAGATAGATAGATAGATAGATAGATAGATAGATAGATAGATAGATAGATAGATAGATAGATAGATAGATAGATAGATAGATAGATAGATAGATAGATAGAATAGAAAATAAATAGATAGATAGAATAGAAAATAAATAGATAGATAGAATAGATAGAAAATGACAATGGTTCCAAAAGTGTCCGAAGTGTCCGCCATAATGTCGCAGTCACGAAAAAAATCTCTGATCGCCGCCATTACTAGTAAAAAAAAAAATATGAATAAAAATGCCATAAAACTATCCCCTATTTTGCAAACGCTATAACTTTTGCGCAAACCAATCAATAAACGCTTTTTGCGATTTTTTTTTACTAAAAATAAGTAGAAGAATACGTATCGGCCTAAACTGAGGAACAAAAATGTTTTTTTATTTATTTTTTGGGGGATATTTATTATAGCAAAAAGTAAAAAATATTGCATTTTTTTCTAAATTGTCACTAAATTGTTTATAGCGCAAAAAATGATCAAATACCACCAAAAGAAAGCTCTATTTGTGGGGAAAAAAAAGGACGCCAATTTTGTTTGGGAGCCACATCGAGCGTACCGCGCAATTGTCAGTTAAAGCAACGCAGTGCCGAATCGCAAAAATTGCCCAGGTCCTTTACCTGCATAATGGTCCGGGTCTTAAGTGGTTAAATGTAACCATATTGCTACACTTAGAGGTGCCTATATTCTATTTTATACTCAGTGGTGACGACGCTACTCTTATATCAAGACATCGCTTGCATATAGGGCAGGGCTCAAAATTTCAAGTCCTGAGCTACTAGCCAGGCCTCAAGAGTTACTCGCCACCAGTTGCCCCACCTAATTCATACACTGCCCTGCGCCTAATTGCACCTCTAAACACACCCTTGTAGATTATCTCATGGAATGACAATGTTTTATGCAAAATCAAGTTACAAAATTAAATATTACGAACAACAACTTTAACAAAATGGGACAGGGCACTGGGGGCAGACCAGAGGGACAGGGCACTGGGGGCAGACCAGAGGGACAGGGCACTGGGGACAGACCAGAGGGACAGGGCACTGGGGGCAGACCAGAGGGACAGGGCACTGGGGGCAGACCAGAGGGACAGGGCACTGGGGGCAGACCAGAGGGACAGGGCACTGGGGGCAGACCAGAGCACTAGAACACTCTCTCTCTCTCTCTCTCAGAAGAAAACTGCACAAACTGGAAGGCTGCCGCTCTCATGTCAGGGCAACTTTCAGTAAGCGCTGCACCGGAGTGGTAATTTTCGCAATCCTCCACCTCACTTATTACTTTCTGCTCTCCAGCTACATTGGTCGGGGCCCGGGGGGAGGGGGGCAGGCTCAGAGAGGTCATACTGTTAGGTCCCATGGCTTAATAAGAATTGTAAGGAGAGCACCTGTGTACTGCTCTGCCTGTGCACCAGACTACTTTTCTCGAGCATGCACCTTTCCTCTTCGGCCGCCAATCTCATCGGGACTCTAAGTGTAGGCACAGATTGCAGGGAGATTGGTCATGCAGCCCTGTGATCACTCGCCCCAGCTTAAATCCACTCGCCAAATGCTAGTAGGCGAGTGGAAATTTTGAGGGCTGATATAGGGTGACCACATTTCTAAACTACCATTCAGGGACACCCTCCCTTCCCAAAACTCAGCTTGTGCTGTAATGAATCACCGCACAGTGATTGGACACAAGAGGCAGGATTTATGATTTCTCCAATCACAAGCAGGGGGCGGGAATGTGCTCCTCCAGGACAAGTACTGTCAGTGAGTAAAGCGGTGAAGTGGCGCCCTTTTCTGGGGGCATCAAATTGGCCCGGGGGGGGGGGGGGTGTCTGTGTCAGTTTCATTCTGGGACACTGTATTGTCCTGGAATGAATGCAGGGCCGATCCTAGGGTCACAAGACGCTTGGGTGCAGAAATATTTCTGGCGCCCCCACATGGTCAGAGACTGCAGGCATACTACAGGAGATGGTCAGAGACTGCAGACAGGATACAAGAGATGGTCAGAGACTGCAGACATAATACAGGAGATGGTCAGAGACTGCAGACATAGTACAGCAAATGCTCAGAGACTGCAGATATAATACAGTAGATGCTCAGAGACTGTCGCTATAGTCTCCGGCTGCTTCGCTCTCCTCCTGTGACAGGGGGAGGGAGGAAGGATGGACTTGGGCAGGAAACACAGCAGCAGTGGCAGCGGCACAGTTTCTCCTCCTCTGATGCGCACCGGTCAGTTGCCAGCAGGGAGAGCTGCCTCTGCACACAGACAAGAGAAAGACGCAGAAGGGGAGCACTCTGGCGCTTTAGCGCCCCCACCTCTGTGGTGCCTGGGTGCACTGCACCCCGTGCACCTGCCCAGGATCGGCCCTGAATGAATGTGCCCGGGACAGAAAATACGGGACTGTCCCAGGCAATCCGCGACACGTGGTCACCCTCGTTGCATATCAAGTCAAAATGTATTTAAAAATGCTCTCAAACCAAGTTACTCTCAAACCAAGGTTTTGCTGTAAACAGTATATATCATGCACATATATACTGCAGAGTTCCAGTGTTGTAATAAAGCGCAGAGTTATCTATAGATGTACAACGTGTGTATGTGCGTAACACTCCAGCACGGGGGTCTCCTGACATTCCATGGGGATGTTCTTACATGAAGGCGGTCGGGAGGCTAAAAATATTTTAATTAATATCTGTGCAAAGAATTCTCCCCGTCAGCCCAGAAAATGTGTCACAGGCTCTCTCCTCCTACCTGAAAAGCCTTATCTCTTTCTCTTCCTTTATTGCTCATTCCTCCTCTCTGCTTTCCCTCTCCCTCTCTCCTGCACTCACTTCTGCGTGTCATACTTAATTGTGAAACTGAGCCTTAATCTCTATATATAGAACTGGAGACAGCCGAGAGATTGGTGTGGGTATTGCACAAATACACACAAGTGAAAAAAAGCACACATGTCAATACTTATACTGCGGCAGCGTTCTGCAAGGGCCTTACCTTTCTGATTTTCCCCATTACCTTCAACTCTTTACATCAGAACCTCTAACTTAAATCAGTATGCGGTTTTAACCACTTCAGCCCAGGACCATTTGGCTGGCCAAAGACCAGGCCACTTTTTGCAATTTGGCACTGCGTCGCTTTAACTGACAATTGCGCGTGCGACGTGGCTCCCAAACAAAATTGACGTCCTTTTTTTCTCACAAATAGAGCTTTCTTTTGGTGGTATTTAATCACCTCTGCGTTTTTTTTTTGCGCTATAAACAAAAATAGAGCAACAATTTTGAACTTTAAACTATATTTTTTACTTTTTGCTATTATAAATATCCCCCAAAAATATATAAACAAAAACAGAGCGACAATTTTGAAAAAAAAACGCAATATTTTTTACGTTTTGCTATAATAAATATCCCAAAAAAACATATATAAAAAAGTTTAGGCCGATACGTATTCTTCTACATATTTTTGTTAAAAAAAAAAAAATCGCAATAAGCGTTAATTTATTGGTTTGCGCAAAAGTTATAGCGTCTACAAAATAGGGGATAGTTTTATGGCATTTTTATTAATAATATTTTTTTTACGAGTAATGGCGGCAATCAGCGATTTTTATTGTGACTGCGACATTATGGTGGACATATCGGACTTTTGACACATTTTTGGCACCCTTGGCATTTTTACAGCGAGCAGTGCTATAAAAATGCACTACCTACTGTAAAAATGTCACTGGCAGGGAAGGGCTTAACACTAGGGGGCGATCAAGGGTTTAATTATGTTCCCTAAAACGTGTTCACACTGTAGGGGGAGGAGACTGACTAGGTGAAATTACAGATCACTGTTCATACATTGCATGAACATACAATCAGTCATTTCTCCCCCTGAAAGAACTGGGAGCTGTGTGTTTACACACACAGCTCCCGGTTCTCACTCTGTCACGAGCGATTGCGGGTGCCCACAGGGCACTGGCATTGACACTGGGGGCTAGCAGTGACCACAGAGCGAAATCAGGTTCTATCTGTATATATAACTTTGTTTTTATGTAAATTAAATTTTCTAATTTTGATAATCAACATTCGTGTTTTGGTGTGCTTACCTTATTACTAAGATTGATACCTCACAGAAAGATCCCTAAAAGTTGGGAAGAGGCTTCCCCTCA
The DNA here is from genome assembly GCA_029574335.1 of Rana kukunoris. Lineage (NCBI taxonomy): Eukaryota > Metazoa > Chordata > Amphibia > Anura > Ranidae > Rana > Rana kukunoris. The sequence goes on from CM056057.1 coordinate 199,434,653, forward strand.
ACCCTTCTTGTTCAATTTCTTTTTTCGAAATCAGGTTATGTTATGACATTTTGCGCAGCCGAGCCAACCTGTCGCAGTAAAACTGCGGCGGGCGGTCGGCAGAGGTTAAAGTGGTTGTAAACCCATTACAACCACCTACAGGCAAGCCTAGATTAAGGCTTAGCTGTAGGTGCAACAAATATCTCCCAAACCTAAAAGGTTTAGGAGATTTTTGCAGAAATAGTGGCACTGATGTCTACGGTGCATGCGCCGTAGACTTTGGGCACAGGCGTACTGAGCGTGCCGTTTCTAACGGCGATCATTCTGTTAGTTGCGGCACCGGGAGTGACATCATCGCGGCTCCGGAAGTCACTCTGGGAGGGATGTCGGCGTTGGAGGAGGCATACGACTGCCGCTGCGAGGGCTTTGATCTCAGGTAAGTAATTCATAATAAGTTAGTATGCTATGCATACTAGCTCATTATGCCTTTCTTTTTTTAAAGCGAGGGTTTACTTCCAATTTAAAAATGACTAAAATCACTAAATATAACAAGTTGAATGAAACCTGACATGAGACATGGAAAGCAAAAGGAGGAGAGAGAAGCGCCAAGCCAATCTATGTATTCAGTATATAAGTATAAAACAACACTAAAAACTTGCGTGAAAAATATTGGAGCGCTTGCAGAGTGCGAGAGCAGGTGGGAGATTCCACATGCAGTGTCACAGGAGCACAGGAGGGCCGCCAGAAAGTCTCTATTGAGGGATCCACGAGAGTCGTGTGTTAGCCGCAGCTGGAGCCTCGATAAGCCTCATGGAGACATTGGCTGTGTGTTTCTGGGTGGGAGTGGTCCAGGGCTGTCAAAATGGGGAGCCGCCCACATGCTGTCTGGCCAATCAGAACGTGCTTCGAAGGCACGGCCTCGCCTTCTTCATCATGGTTGTCTTCACTACCTGCAAACCTGTTCTTGGAAGGTATTTAGGCCAAAAAATCTGCATGAAAACCAGGTGACTAGCACTTTCAGAAAGGAAGTCAACAATGGCTACCAATGTAATTTAATTTTAAATTGGCCATTCTCAAACAGGTTTCCATGGAACCAAAGGGCTCCTCTGGAGGTTGCTGGGACCTTCCTTGAACTGTGGCTGATTGACCTCCCATCTCATTCTTCCTACTGACCTCCTCACCTTCAGAGAGGGATTTTTCACTCTCAAAAGTCCCAGGCCCCATACACACGACCGAGCTTCTCGGCAGAATCCAGCGAGAAGCTCGCTGGGATCCATATTCTGCCGAGAAGCTCGATCGTGTGTACGTTTTCGCAGAGCAAACTGTTGAGCAAGGCGTCAAGCCAAAATAGAGAGCAGGTTCCTTGATGAGCCATCGGGACTAATGGCTCGACGCCTTTTTCGACAGCCTGGTCGACGAACTCGACGGCCGGCCGAGAACCTTGTCGGGCGGAACGATGAGTTTAGCCCGACGAGGTTCTCGTACATGTGTACGCGGCCTCATCTGATGAGAAAGCCAGAGCAGATGAAGTAAGGTGACCAGATTTTTAAAATAAAATCCAGGGACATATTTTTTTTACTAGTAATGGCGGCAATGGGCGACTCTCCTGCCCATCGTCACTACTGCCCACCTCGCAGCCTGTCAATTCTTACTCTCCGGGCCCCCGGCTACTACTGCCAGATAAGGCTCCAGATAGGCAGGCGGCTGGCTGGGACTTGAGCCAAGGCATAAGTACATGAATGGGCATGCACCCGAAACTGAAGAAATATTCCCTCCGCTCCGACCAGCACATGATCATCATAAAGGGGCAAAGTAAATGGAAAAAATACACCCCCCCCCCCCCCCAAGCTAGAGCGGGGGTGTGTAATGCAGATTTATTTATTTTTTATTCTGCACTGAATGTCTTTGAAATTGCCCCAGGCCCTGTTCAAATCCAATCCGGGGACAGACTTGGTCCGGGGACAGTGTCCTCAATCCGGGGACTGTCCCCGGAAACCGGGGATGTCTGGTCACCCTAAGATGAAGGGGATCTACCCCATTTTCTGTTATCTTTCAAGGAGCTTGCGATAATAGAAGCAATCCTTCCTTGTAAGAAATCCAAAGCAACGCTTAAAGCGTCCTCAGTGACGTATACGGGAGCTGCCATAGAAGAAACTGCAGAACCAGACAGAGGCTCATCCTGTGAGGCTGGTATCAGGCTAACAGAGGGGAATGGTAAACTGCAGGCAAGCTCAGATTTCTTAGCCATAAGCGAGGATCTTCTGATGCCTCTTTACCAGCCCTTGTACCTATTCTCAGGGTCATAGTCCTTACTGTAAAACAAAGGTACTATTCACAAAAAAATGCAATCACTGTTGTATTATAGTCTTACAATACACATATATTAGCTTACTGCACAACCTGATTGTCACGGTCCCTACCGTGCCAAGCAGACGGCGAGGCGTGGTCACGCTCCAAGTGTCTCTGGATGGGATTGAACCCAGGACCTCGCCGTTGCTGCTTCAATACCTTACCTCTGAGCCCCTCCTCAGTTTGGGTTTCTGCTTGCTTTCCAGCTAAGGTGGTGCTGAATGTGCTGATCACCTTTAGTTGGATCTCATTGCAATCTGCACCTGACTATCCTGGTCCAGCTGAGGCAGGTTACCCAATTAACCAGGGTATAAAGCCCTGCCTCACTCTGAGAGCCTTGTCAGTTCATTGTTATCTGATCTTCCTGTCTGTGCCAACGGTTCCTGTATTGATCTTCAGCTGCAAGACTGACCCCGGCTTCTGACCTTTGGCTTATGTACCTTGGATTGCTGCTGTCTCCTGTCCTTTGACCCCGGCCTGTACCTTCGGACTTCCTCTGCCGTCTCCAGCCCTTGACCCACGGCTTGTGCCCCGTCTGCTCAGCTACAGGACTGACCCCGGCTTCTGACCCTACTCTAAATTCTGGAATCCTGGACCACGGCTATACGTTGACGACCCTTGTCTAATCCCTATCTGGCCCCCATGCACGGACTCACAGCCCAGGTAGTGTCTTATCTCATTACCGTGGGCTGTGGGTACCTGTAAGGGTGAGCTTACAAGTCCACTCAAGGTAAGCCCTCACACTGATGCAGAGTAGGAGTCTTGGTTTGCCTGGTCAAATCCACGGGGATGCTTACAGCCCATAGCTCTGTGTCCATGCCGCTTACAGAAGGCTTCTGGCGTGCTGGGCTTTAAATCAGCCTCTTGGAGCCTGCACACACGCTCTCCTCTCCATTTGCCCATTAGACAGCATAAAATGCGCGCACGCACGCGCCACTTTCATGGCGGCGCCCAGGGCGATGAGCAGAAGGGCGAGAGATTACTGGGGGCATCATTGGGGGACCTCTGTATGTGTTTTGTGGCAGAGCCTGCAGCGGAGGAGGTAAGTGGCATTTTTTAATGGACCGACTTCACTGAGCTTGTTCCTGAATGGCTATGTAAGAATACACCAGGTATGCACTTACTCCCTCCAGTGGTAAAAACCAGGAAAGACATTCTACTCACAGTAGATGAATATAAAATAAATTATCCTCTTCTTACCTTATCCACGGAAAGCTAGCTACTAATAAGTAGTTCCAGCTTTCACCCATCACGGCGGGCAAGTTGTGCCAACCTTCAGGTTTATCAAGGGTTCCATTAGAGAAACCTCATACCTGGACCTGTAGAAGACTCTGCCAGAAACTTTTCGTGCCACAGTTGCATTAGTACACCAAAGTTTGGTTCCCAGAGCCCAGACCTCCGCAGAGAGACATTACAGGCAAACCTTGTTTCTTCATTACAAGAGGCCTGGGTACCACCCATCTTAGGCTTTTGATATCGGCCCGAGGTATGGATGCGGTTATAGCTTCTAAGCCTCCACAGACAGAGAGCATCAAAAGAGCACTTTCTTCTTAGCACACCTTAAAACACTGGTGAAAAAACGGAGGCAATCTCGATTTGGGAGGGGTTATATAGGGGAGGAACTCAATTCTGATTGGGTTAAACAGTGTCCAATCATCTGTGGTGACTACATAACCCATTAGGTAATTAAGGCTCTGTGTCCTGTGATGTATGATCAAGAAATAAGTATTTTTGGGCATGTTTTGTGGCCAGTTTGGAGTCTTTGTGGGGTTTTTCTCTAACAACCTTTTTCAATATTTTCACCCAAAAGGAACCGCTAAAATATTTTTTATGGTGATTTTTGCATACTGTATGCAGGCACCATCAAATAGGAGGCCAATCAGCCACATCCCTAGACAAACTTTAGAGAATAAATATGCTATCAGGCGATTGGCAACTGGTTAAGATTACCATTGCATTATGATAACTCACAGGCAGCAGGCACTCATGGCTCTGGCTGGCTCTGTCACATAACTGGGTGCTCATTTTGTTAACTTTTGACCAATATGCCCAAAGCACACATTTGTTGAAGCCTTGAAGGCCCTGGCAGACCCACGATCGGATCCGCTTCCCCTCTGTACCTGCTGCTGGATGCCATCAGCTGAGCTCAGCTGCCTCTCTCTGCCCGTCGCCGCCCGCCTCACAGCCTGTTAAGTCTTACTCTCCAGGCCCCGGCTACTACTGGGTGGGGAGCAGAGGAAGATCACTCCGCCAGGGAAGGCAAGGAGATAAACAGGCAGGCGACGGGCTGGGACTTGAGTCAAGGCAGAGAAATATGAAAGCGGAGCTGAATGGGCATACACCCAAAACTGAAGAAATATTCCCTCCACTCCCCCATAGCTAGTAGGAGCGGCGGAGTGGGGGTGTATTTTTTAAATCAGCACTGACTGTCTTCGAAATTGCCCAGCCCCTGTTCAAATCCAATCTGGGAACAAACTTGGTCCGGGGACAGTGTCCTCAATCCGGGGACTGTCCCCGGAAACCGGAGAGGTCTGGTCATCCTAGTATACAATCTATTGTTTTATTATTCTCTGTTGGGTCCTCAGAATGGGCTGTGTTTGTGGGCCTTACAAACAAAACAATTGGAAGATGTGGAGCTGGGACCTCTGCTGGTGGGTTAAGTTAGGATAAGGAGGTGTAACAAGACTTATTTAATGCTTGGTGTCTCTGTTCCCATGGAAACATTTTAACAGGAACTTTTCCAACCAGTACAGCATCGTATGAGAGGATTCGGTAACAAGCGGAAGACGCACTTCTTAATGAAGAGGGTTTTAACCCTAAAATTGTCTTTTACCAAATGCAGACTAATTCCTTAGCATTAAAGCTGGTAGGCTTGACTGCAACTCATAGCGCCAGATTTAGGGACCCCTGGTCACCTACCTAGAGCTGTCATGAATGTGGAAGCTCAAAAACAGCAAGGCAACTAGCTCTATCATAAACTGTGAACTTTTCACCTACCTGTATTACAGTGAGTCACACAGCCATTTGGACTCAAGCATGTTCTGACATGTTCTAGCTTGTACTCGTCTGGGTCACAGGCGTATGGTAAACAAGAAACATTCTACTAAAAAAAAAAAATCAAGTGTTTTTGAATGGCATAAGCCACATGCGTCAAACACAAGGCCTGCGGGGGCAGAATCAGGCCCTCAAGGCCATTTCATGTGGCCCTTACAATTCTTCTGCAGCTGCAGTATCCCCCCCCCCCCTGTCTCAGCAGTCGACACCAATAAAGTTTCTTGTGGATGATACCAACGGCGTGCGACCCTCCTTCTCAAACTTGCATCTTTGTAACGGCTCTGGTGAACGGGAGTGAACTACAAATGCAGCCAGCAAGGACCCCAACGCACTTCTCCATGTGAGAACCCAGCACCGGACCCCAGGTGTCACCCCACACAAACACCATCTCCCCCCCATACAAACGAAGGCGCTGAGCCATACCTCCCAACTGCTCAACAACTTTGATCTGACCAACCGCCTCCCCGCTCAACAACTCAGATCCCGTGGCAGGAACCCCCCCCCCCCCTCCGCTCAACAACTCCAACCCGCGGAACCCCCCCTCGCTGTCCCTCATTCCCATCTCTAAAAGTTGGAAGGTATGCACTGAGCCACCAAGGAAGAACGCATCACAACATGCGACCAAACCGTAGCGTTAAAAGAATACAATGCACTTGAAGATTCCAATGCACCTCTGTATGCAAGTGATTATTACTTTAGCGTAGAGAATGCATTAGGTCACTAAGGGAGCAGGCATGAAATCTCCTCAACCCCCAGCACAGAAAAGATGAACATGTTCAGTAACTTGGGGCACAGGCCCATAAACAAGTTATGACTTATGTCAAGCACGTAGTAAATAAGAATAGTGACAGCAACTAGTAATTGCATAAGAGAGGCATATATAGTTCAGCTAATTTGAGAGTGTATGTCCCTTTAAGATACTCCACAGCAAGCAGCCAAGAACACAATAGACAGTCTCAAGCAGTATGTTAGTATTTAGTTAGCCAGAGTTCAATACAACAATTGATTAAAATCAGTATATGTAGTAGATGGATTCTAAAGGCACTACAAGTGAAACAATGGCTACTTATCCGTTTGCAGAGGATATCTTGTTGTAGTTTAGCAGCAATGGTAGGGATCCATGAAGGAAGGTATCTTTAGGGTGTCCGCAGCAACAACAGTGAGGTTGATAGCGCAGATGTAGGAATGGGATGGTTTCCAGCCTGGGACAGATGGTACCTGTAGTTCCTTGCAGCCAGGCCGGCTACGGCCGACAATAATAGAACGGTGTGCAATTTGTTTATAGGGTAGAGGCAGGTGCAGTGCATAAGCACGGATTCGAGAAACCGTGCTTCCGTGATTCGCAGCGCACTTATGCGTTCCATGGTGGAACGCACACGGCGCCGGGCGATGATGTCTTTGCGCAGTCGCCGTATGCTTTACAGCTTGGAACGTATTACGACAGCGCAAGGAGCGCCTGTTACAATTATGTGCTACAGGAGTGTGAGTGGGCTTAATGCCAGTCTGCACCTGCCCTTCACAGCTTAAGCCTTAAAGCGGAGTTCCACCCAAAAGTTAAACTTCCACTTATCTTATGCCTACCCCCTCCGGTGCCACAATTGGCACCTTTCGGGGGGAGCGGGGACAGGATACCAGTCTTTGACAGGTATCCTTTCCCACTTCCGGGAGTACCTGCTGCAAAGCTGTGACATCACCGCGGGGCTTCCTCCTCCTCCCCCAGCCGCCGGGCCAACAGGAGAGAGGAGTGGGGCCTCGCGCATGCTCAGTAGGGTTCCCGGCCTGAAACCGAAAGGATACACTGCCGGGTTCCCGTACACCGCAATGGCGGTCGAGCACCCGACAGCTGATGGAAAAATCAGCTGCGCGTGCCGACATCGCTGGACTCCAAGACATGTAAGTTTCCATTTATTAAAAGCCAGCAGCTGCTGGCTTTTTATGTTTGTTAGTTTTAGTTGTTTTTTTTGGGCAGAACACCGTTTTAAGTCATTACTAAAACCAGTAATAATTAAAATGTAGAGGCAAATATTTAATATGATGAAGAGTAGATACGTTTAAGTAGTCTTACAGATACAATCGGTCCTTTGAGGGCAACTATAATGCTGATTCGGCCGACGATGAAATTGAGTTTGACACCCCGCCATAGACGGTTATAAACCCTCGCTGTTTTTCACCTTAATGCATTTTATGCATTAAGGTGATAGACCTCCTGTGCTGCAGCAGCGCCCCCGAGCCCCCCTTTTTCTTACCTGAGCCCTGTAATTCCCACAATGGGAACAAGCACAACAGCTCCGGCTGGTGTCTCATGTCCTGATTGGATAGATTGATAGCAGCGTAGCCATTGGCTCTCGCTGCTGTCAATCAAATCCAATGACGCGGGTGCCGGGGGGAGCAGAGTCCTACAGATGCAGCAGCAGGACACGGGAGCGTGCCTGCACAGGACCCCCATTGGAGAGTTCTTCTCAAGCGGCACACTCGAGAAGAGGAGGATCGGGGCCGATTTTTTTTAATCTGAACCTTTACAACCACTTAAATGAGGGGAGGGAAGATATCCACGATGACGCAAGAAGTTAACAGCCAAAAACGCAAAGGATGGATTCAAGTGTGGATAGAGTGTGAACCCTCATATGCTCATGCTGGTGTGTTTTTTGATTACAAGGTTCACTAAAGCCCTGCACACACGATCGGATATCTGATGGAATCTAATCCAATGGATTTTTTCGTCGGATATCCAATGAAGCTGACTTTCATCAGTCTTGCCTACACACCATCAGTCAAAAATCTGATCGTATCCAACGCGGTGATGTAAAACACTACAACATGCTGAAAATAATTAAGTACAATGCTTCCGAGCATACGTCAACTTGATTGTGAGCATGCATGGATTTTTGACCAATGGACTTCCACACAGACGATCGTTTTTTTATATCGTTTTTTTATCTATTGGAAAAATTTAAAACATGTTCTATTTTTTTTTTAATCGATGGATAAGAAAACGATGGGGCCCACACACGATCGGTTCGTCCGATGAAAAACAGTCCATCGGTCTGTTTTCACCGGACAAACCGATCGTGTGTACAGGGCTTTATGCCGCGTACACACGATCGTTTTTCAGCATGAAAAAAAAAAGACGTTTTTAAAAACGTCATTAAAAATGATTGTGTGTGGGCTTCACATCGTTTCTCATGTTTTAAAAAAGGACAAAAAAAAAAAAATTCGAGCATGCTGCATTTTTTTATGTCGTTTTAAAAAATTTCATTTTTCGGGTTGTAAAAAATGATCGTGTGTGGGCTAAAACTACATTTTAAACCCGCCCATGCTCAGAAGCAAGTTATGAGACGGGATCACTCGTTCTGGTAAAACTACCGTTCATAATGGAGTAAGCACATTCATCACGCTGTAACAGACAGAAAAGCGCAAATCGTCTTTTACTAACACGGAATCAGCTAAAGCAGCCCAAAGACGAATAGAACTTCCCCTTTAGAGTGCCGCCGTACGTGTTGTACTTCACCGCGTTTTGTTCATCGTTTTTCTAAAACGATGGTGTGTGGGCAACATAGTTTTTAATGATGAAGTTGTAAAAACGTTGTTTTTAGGACATGACGAAAAATGATCGTGTGTACGCGGCATTAGAGTTCATGGTATAACAGTCAACCAACATTGCTATATGTTAAATTCTGAAGAGGAGGAAAAGACCGAAACTGTGGCTTGACTTGAAGTCGATTCTCCACCACGATAATGCTCCTGCACAAACATTTATTTTTACAGTCAGTTCCCGGGAATTGTCACACCTCATACATTGACAGGGCAGCAAAGGCAGTATATCTGTCAAGGAATCAGACGCTGTGTTCCCCGCAGGCACATTTTTAAGAAATTACAAACTTTTAACCAATATACAAAAACAACCAAACAGATTGAGTCAAACTACCACCAGTGCTTTGTATAATTGAAAGGGGTTGATAGGAACCCTTGGTGGTGGGCTACATTCATTAGTTTGTCCGTCTTCACCTGAAAAATGCTGGTTGTAAGTAGTTAAAATGGGTTCATAAGAACCATTGGTGGTATGCAGGGATGTATTTAGGTTTTGTGCTGCCCTAGGCCTGATTAAACTTGTGCACCCCCTAATTTAAATATGACCCACCCCTTCCCATCAAGGCCACACCCCTTGCGGTTTAAGACACACCCTGAAATTTTCAAGTGGGGACCCCCCTGATGGCCTGGGGGGTGGGGGGCATTGGATTCCCTTAATTTGCATAGAGTTCCTCACTTCCTGTTTGGCAGGACAGGAAGTGAAGGGAAATCTCTGCAATGGGACAGGGATGGTAAAAAAATTGAAGCAACACCCCCCCCCCCCACAGTTGCAGAATGCCAACCGCCCACATACTGGAAGCAGTGCGGCCGATTTATGGCGGCGCTGAACTAATTGTTGGCCTAGGCCAGGATACAGCATTGGTGGTAGGTTACATACATCTGTTTGCCCGTCTTTTCCTGAAAGGCTGGGTTCACACCACGATTTTCTATACAGTATTTGAATACAGTTTTATTTTTAAAAAACGTATTCCAAAAACGGACCCAACCGTACTCAACCGTATGCTATACGGTTGCATCCGTTTTTTAAACGGAATTTTTTTTTTTTTTTTTTTTTCAATAAAGTTTCAGTTGTTCTATTGAAATTTCAAGGGAAGCAAGGTTAACAACCGTATAGAAAAAACCGGACAGAACCGCAACGACATACAGTTCTCATAGAGTCCTATGTTAAAATAACCGTATACGGTTGAAATACTGTTTTTGAACCGGACCAAAAACCGTGGTAGACCACGTTTTTTTTCCAGGAAAAAAAAAGTTAAAAACCGTATGGTTTGAAAACCGGATACAACCGTATGATTTATGGCAAATACGGTTTTTAATGTAAAGTCTATGGCCACGGTTTTCTGTACGGTTGCATACGTTTTTTTTTTTTAAAACGTATCCAAAAACTGTATAGAAAATCGTAGTGTGAACCCAGCCAAATGCTGGTTTTAAGTAGTTGAAGGAGGTTGGTAAGAACTAATGGTGGTGCATTCATAGTTACATAATCAGGCTGAAAAAAGACACAAGTCTATCTAGTTCGACCAAATAAAAACATCCATTTGCCTAGTTTTGCTTAAGCCTTTGAGAATCGCCGCACGACGATATATGTCGACAAAATGGCACGGCTGGGCACAAGGGCGTACATGTACATCCCCTTTGGGTCGCACAGCGTGCCGCCGCTGGCGTCCTGGCGACCTGGTCCTCTTCTCAGTGACCGTCCCCGCGGGAACAGCAGACCAATCCGGTGTCCCGCGATCGGGTCACAGAGAAGAAGAACGGGGAGAGGTAAGTGTAAACAAACCTCTCCTCGTGCTTCCTAGTGTGGCTGTCATTGAATGTCTGTTTCCTGTGTTAGGGGACGGCGATCAGTGACGTCACACGCATAGCCACGTCCACCCCCACAGTAAGAACACTCTATTAGGGTACACTTAACCCCTACAGCGCCCATTCCTGGTTAACCCATTCACTGACAGTGTCATTTTTACAGTAACCAGTGCATTTTTATAGCACTGTTCGCTGTACAAATGACAATGGCCCCAAAATTGTGTCAAAAGTGTCCGATGTGCCGCAGTAATGAAAAAAAAATCGCTGATCGCCGCCATTACTAGTAAAACTATCCCCTATTTTGTAAACGCTCTAACTTTTGCACAAACCAATCAATAAATGCTCATTGCGATTTTTTTTTTACCAAAAATAAGTAGAAGAATACGTATCGGCCTAAATTGTGGAAAAAAAAAATTCTGATATTTTTTGGGGATATTTATTATAGCAAAAAGTAAAAAATATTGTTTTTTTTTTTCAAAATTTACGCTCTTTTTTTGTTTATAGCGCAAAAAATAAAAACCGCAGAGGTGATCGAATACCCCCAAATAAAAGCTCTATTTGTGGGAAAAAAGGATGCCAATTTTGTTTGGGAGCCACGTTGCACGACCGCGCAAAAGTCAGTTAAAGCGACGCAGTGCCGAATCGCAAAAAGGGGCAAGGTCCTTAACCTGCATAATGGTCCGGGTCTTAAGTGGTTAACGTCCTTTACACATTAATCAATCCTGGTGTTTTGTGGGGTTTTTTTTACCATTGGTGCATTTTTTTTTCTTTTTACGATCGATCCGCCGCCAGATCCGCCGTACCACTTGCATCTTTCTATATCTTCTGCTTTCAGAGTGGCAAATCTTAACATGGTTCCACTACCCATCTTTGTGAATTGTGAATTTCTTTTACGCTATGATTTTACTGCTGCGGCTTGTTAGTCCTCACTTTGTACAGCACCGCCGAAGAGGCTTGTGCTATAAAAATCTGTAAAAAAAAAATAATAATAATAGTGGAGGAATGAAGAGAGGACAAGAGGGAGAAGAGAGAGGAGGATGAGTAACAGGAGGAAGAGAGAAGTGAAACAGAAAAATGGCATAGAAGAGTGAGTGGGAGGCATAGGAGGAGAGGGAGCTGAATGAAGCAACACTTACAGAGGAAGCAGGGAGAGCCATGGAGTCAGGAAAATAAAGTCTGTATACTGTGTACAGCAGAGGAGGGGGGGTATTAAAATAGGAGGTGGGAAGGCTGCAGAAAATCAGTGGCAAAAGCTGGATAATGACACTGAGGTGCTGGGGGCAATCTGCCCCCCCCCTCCAGAATAGACCAGGAATCCCCCCTACCTCGCTGACAGTGCATTTAATAATTAGCTGTAATTAGACTGCGGTAGGGAAGAGACGGAGGTGTGTGGGAGCAAGAAAAGGACAAGGGAAGAGAGCGAGCGAGAGAGCGTGATTGGGCGACACATCGATCTGTATAATAGACCCTTATTTTGGGATTCTTCAGTCTGTGCATCTGTTTAGTGAGCTTGTACCATCCCATCTGTCTCGGGTAATATCACAGGCTGCTCTGAGCAGTCTCACAAGCAGGAAGCACTCTGATTTCTGCTGCCTCCCCTCTTATGTTATTACAGACAGCGAGCAAAAATACATACAAATGCCTCTCAACAGGCAACTAGCCCTAAAACGAAATTTGCTGAGATCAGTTTGGGTAGTGGAGATAAAAGAAGTTGTGCTATAGACTCAAGTCCCCCGACTACGATCGGCAAGATCAATCTTGGTAGGGCAGTGGGAATAGTTATGTTTTTGTAGCGCCCATGTACTTCCAAGTACGGGTGCTAGTGAAATTTAGTGGGAGTGATCAGAGTGTAAGTTACTCTGAACACAATTCTTATTAAGGTAAGGCTCTCTGTTTCAGTTGGCTGTACTGTGGGCTCATTCGGTTGTACCTGGGGTGTAGTTCCACCCCGGGGCAATGGGTGGCAGCAGTGGAGTCAGGACTTGGATGCTTTTTCCAGCAGCCAATCGGGAGGCCTGCTGGGAGAGGGTACTTATGGGACAGACGCCATCTTAGGTGGTTCTTCATTCCTGGAGTGTGACACTCACCTTTAGGGTGACCACAACGCCGCGCCCTAAGCGTTATGGCCTACCTGGCCGGGGCGTGGGTGCTACACGATGTTCCTGGATCCTGGGACATTCGGCCTGGGACATCCACACAGGATGGGGACTCAGTGATCGACTGAGTTCCCACTTTGAAGATCCCAAGCGAGTTTAGCTGTTTGGTGGGAGGTCCAGTTGAGGAGCGCCATTGAGAGGCTAGCGGTCCAACAGTATTGAGACGAACCACCGGGGAATTGAGGTACTGGACACGGAGGGATCGACTCCTCTCTCAGTCGGTCCCTGGGCGACGTTAACGGAAGATTTAGGCCAAGTTTTACCAACATTTTCATTAAATAAGATAAAGAGTAACTGCACTTTTGTTGAGAAAAAAACACTCCCCTCTTGGAGTATTGGGATGCCTGCCTTTTAGGGTGACCACATGCAGGGCTGCCATCAGGGGGGTACAGGCAGTTCACCTGTAAGGGTCCCGGGGGTCCCCAGGGCCCCAGATGGCAACCCCCTCTTTTTTTATTTATTTTTTATTAAAAAATATATATTTTTTAATATATTTTTATTGAATTTTTTATTAAAGGGCCAATTTTTTTTCTTTTCTTATTTTTTTTAGAGGTCCGGAGGTCCCCAGGGGTACCCAGATGGCAACCCCCCTTTTTTATTTATTTTAGATAAAAAAAATATATTTTTTAACATAGTTTTATTTTATTTTTTTATTAAAAGGGCCAATTTTTTTATTTTTAGGTGTCTGGAGATCCTCAGAGGCCCGGAGGCCCCCAGGGCCCCAGATGGCAACCCCCTCTTTTTTTATTTATTTAAAAAAAAATACATATTTTTTTAATATATTTTTATTTATTTTTTTATTAAAGGGCCAATTTTTTTTTCTTTTAAGAGGCCCAGAGGTCCCGGATGAACCCCCCCCCCCTTTTTTGTAATTTCTTAAAAAAAAAAAAAAATTAAAGGGCCGTCTGGCAATCACCCTTTTAAAAAAACTTTTTATTAAAGGGCCCAGGCCTTTATTTGATCTTTTTTTTTATGTAAAGGCCCCCCCCCCCGCTTCTCAATTCGCCGCGCAACCCCCCGCTTCTCAATTTCAGGCGGCAGCACCCCCACCCCGGTTCTCTCCGGGGGGCCCATGCCTGAAGCTGTGTAAGGGGCCCCATAATTCCTGATTGCGGCCCTGCCACGTCCCGGATTGCCCAGGACAGTTCCGCATTTTGCAGGTCTGCCCCGGACACCTTCATTCCAGGACAATACAGTGTCCAGAAACACTTCCTGTTCTTCTGTCTGTAACTCACCACAGAAATTCAAGGCTTTCTCCCTGGTGTGGAGTGTCGAGCCAGGAAATGCGTCCATTAGCAGGTGATGCCATCTCCCTGCAGCCATCTCTGCTTTGCTTCTCAAGCCTCGGTCTGATGCCGAGTTCCTCCAGACGCCAGCTTTCATCTGATGGAGTGATACCAGCCCAGGGAACGCTGCCTTAGCTGCTTGGATTCAGGTAGCAGGTCGTAGAAGTGGTCACCCTGACTTCATTTGGAAATTGATATGCTAATTTTTACACTCCTAAACGTGAGTGCATATACTATATGCTAATTAAAGTGTTTATCCAACGTCTACTCTAAGGCCCTGTATACACGATCAGTCCAAACTGATGAAAACGGACTGAAGTTCATTTTCATCGGTTCACAGACTGATGGTCTGATGTGCGTACACACCATCAGTTCAAAAACCGATTGTGTCAGAACGTGGTGACGTAAAACACAACGACGTGCTGAAAAAAACAAAGTTCAATGCTTCCAAGCATGCGTCAATAGGATTCTGAGCATGCGCCGGTTTTTGAACTGATGCTTTTGGGTACTAACCATCGGTTTGGACCGATGGTCAGGCGTCCATCAGTCCGATTTTAAAGCAAGTTTTAAAACTTTGGACTGAAGGACATCGGTTTGGACCGATGAAACTGGACTTCAGTTTGTTTTCATCAGTTTGGACTGATCGTGTGTACGTGGCCTTAAAGGCGCCTCTCTTCTTGTTTATTTTCAAAAAGTTGAATGTGTCTACCCGCTTGGATCACTGCAACCTTTTTTTTCTCAGTAATGAATTATTTCAGGTAATAAATTTACTTTGGATACCTATTATGCTACAAGGGTTCTCCCGCCTCTTCCCTCTTTTTTTTTTCCGGTGGATGCCTTGGACCTCTCTAATCTACATTTTCGGTCTGACCCCTCAGACCTTATGCACACGATCACTTTTCAGTATGAAAAAAAAAGAATCTATCCTGTTACTGATAAATGTTAATGGTTTTTATAGTAATGTATTCTCGAGGCTGGGAAGTGAAGTATATCATGCTTTAGTGTCCTGCCTGATTTGCAATGCCTATAATGACAATATAAATACATTTCGGAGTTTGCTCATTAAAAAAAAAAATGCTTTTCCAACTTCATCATTAAAAATGATGTTGCCCACACACCATCGTTTTTAAAAAATGATGAGCAAAGCGCGGTGACGTACAACACATACGACGGCACTCTAAAGGGGAAGTTCCATTCACGCTCCCGTCTCATTACTTGCTTCTGAGCATGCGCGGGTTTAAAAAGTAGTTTTTAACGTCGTTTTAGCCCACACACGATCATTTTTTAAAACGACGCTAAAAAATGCAGCATGCTCGAAAAAAAATGTTGTCGTTTTTCAGAAGATGAAAAACGATGTGAAGCCCACGCACAATCATTTTAAATGTTTTTTTTCATGGCGAAAAGTGATCGTGTGTATGCGGCATTAGAGGACAATCACCACCTGAATCCCAGTTTACCCTCCCAGGTAAGCTCTGGTGCCGGTCTGACCTCTTGGACCTTTGAGGACCACCACCACCTGAATCCCATTTTACGCTCCCAGGTAAGCTTTGACACCATCCAGCACCAGAGCTGACCCAGGGTGGGTTCTTTCACTGGGGAGGCAGTGAGGGGGTATGGGTGGATAATTATACCTTACTGGGGGGGGGGGGTAAATAAGGCACAAGTCTCTAATCCCCAAAGTTATTGGGGGGGGGGGGGGTTACAAAGCAGCCACTGCGCCATCAAACGCAGCCACTGTGCACATCAATTGCAGCCACTGTGCAATCAAACACTGCCACTGTGACATGCAATGCTGTCACTGTGCAATCCAATGCTCCCACTGTGCCCTGCAATGCACCCAATGCAGCCACTGTGCCATTGAATGCTCCCAATGCTGCCACTATGACATCCAATGCTGCCACTGTGCCATCCAATGCTGCCACTGTGATCCCCCCGCTCGCCATCTGCCCGGCACTTCTCCTCTCCATGCATCTTCTCCTGTCCTCCTATACTATGATTGGACACCTGATAGGCGGCCAATCACAGCGCCTGATGTTTCAGCCAATCAGGCAACCGGTAACAGACTCAGCAACCTGATCGGTGGGTCGATGTTAGCAAAGCTGAGTAAGAAGGAATGCACAGCGTTGCGCCCACTTCTCACTTTTTTGGACGCCTATTGGAGCAAAAGGCTCTAATCAGGTGCTTCCAAAAAACACCCCCACCGCTGTAATTTAGGTGCCGGTGACCGCAAAAGGGGCCGGACACCTAAATAGGGGGGTGTCAGCACCGACCATAGATAGATTCATGCAATGCATGAATCTATCTATGGTAATTAGAGAGTGACAGGAGAAAGGGGGGGGGACCGCCACACAGGCTACAATCCAGTTTCAAGCAGCATAGATTGCTCATCACAGAGGTCACAAGGCACAGAGCCACTCTGACTGATTCTGTGCATTTTGCCTATGATCTGCACTGTCCAATTAGTGACACAGGACACACATAAAAATGTAACATGGTGGTTGTACCCAACTTGGGTACAATCATCCTGCTCACAGATGGATTGAATCTTGGCTGGTCTCTGCTGATTTGGACAAGATTTGACCATCTAGGGCCAACTTAACTACCACTAGCTATACCATGGTCTGGCTGATGGAGTTGGGAGTGGCTAAAATTTGTCAGGTATTTTTTTCCCATTAAGGAGATCCCAAATGTCCGTATTGGAAGATTTGCACTCACCTTTTCTGGTCGCAACTTAAAACTTTGGATATGCTCTTGTATTCAGTCTTAGTGGCAAGGGTCATCAGGACAAATAGCTGTGGGAGTTCTAACCCCTTGCCACTCTATTTATGCCTTTACATACACTTTAAAGACCAATTCTAACTAAATGGCTACCTTAAAGCAGATCTTTTACAAAATGTTTAAGTAAATTTCTTTTCTTTCCTCCTCCCTCCTTCTTACATAATTGCTAACTTTTTTTTTTTCTCATTTTCATTTTCTGAATAGCTGGTTTTATAATACACATAATTGCCCTTCCTGGTAGCTCCCTCTCCACCCACACATTTCACAAGCTAGGCTGCAGGACTGACAGTGCCGAATTCCACTGGATTATGTGTCTGCATAGAGGACACCATGGCAACCAGAAAACTATTTTTTTGGGCAGCTAGGTCCCATTCTACGCATGAACGGGATCCAGCAGTGCCTAACCAAGGGGCTGGCTTTAAAAAACAGGAAGTGACAGCTGGCTTCCGAATCCAAGATGGCAGCGCAGAATCTAAATAACACTAGCAAACCTGCAGAAGCGAAGAAGATGTCGCTGGACTCCAAGGACCTTGTAATTATGCATTTTGTTAATGTTTTATGCTGTGTCTCAAGTTTTCAATCTGGGAGAACGTTCCCCTTAATATAGGGCAGGGGTCTCCAAACGTTCTAAACAACGGGCCATTATACTGTCCATCAGACTTTAGGGGGGCCGGACTGTGGCCAGTGGGAATAGAAAATATCCTGGCGTCCAGTTGGGAGTAAACAATGCCCCATCTTTGGTGTCAGTGAAAGCAATAGTGCCTCATTGTTGAGGTCATGGGGGGGAACTGTGGTGTCATTGGGAGGAATATTGCCCTATCATTGGTGTCATTGGGAGGAATGATCCCCCATCATTTGGCGTCATTAGGCCTCATTGTTGGTGTCATTGGAAGGAATGGTACCCCATCATTGGTATTATTGGGCCACATGGCTGGTGTCATTGGGAGGAACTGTGCCTAGGGTGACCACGTGTCCCACATTTTGCAGGTCTGTCCCGGGCACCTTCATTTCAGGACAATACAGTGTCCCGGAATGAAACTGTCACAGCCACGCCCCAGGACAATCTAATGCCCCAAAAAAGGTTGCTACATCACTACTTTACTCACTGACAGTACTTGTCCTGGCCAGGAATGACTGGAGGAGCACAATCCCGCCCCCTGTTTGTGATTGGAGAAATCATAAATCCTGCCTCTTGTGACCAATCACTGTGCTGTGATTCGTTACAGCACATGCTGATTTTTGGGAGGGGGGGTGTCCCTGAATGGCAGTTTGGAAATGTGGTCACCCTAACTGTGCCCCATCATTGGTGTCATTGGGCAACATTGCTGGTGTCTTTGGGAGGAACTGAGCCCCATAATTGGTGTCATTGGGAGGAATGATCCTCCATCATTGGTGTCATTGGACCTCATTGTTGGTGTCATTGGAAGCAATGGTCCCCTATCTTTGGTATTATTGGGCCACATTGCTGGTGCTATTGGGAGGAACTGTGATTGATCTTTGTAGCTGTATGTAAGGGTGGCATTCTGACTACCATAATAAGAGTTACATTCTTCCGTCTTACCACCAATGTAGTGGGCATTTTTCCCATTAACCCCTAATGAAATGATTTTATTTTAGTAACGGTTCCCATGAGAAAATTATTTTATGGTACTTTCTTTGGGGGAAAAGGGTTGAGAAAGGATGAGCTAAAGCAGTGGTCTCCAAACTACGGTCAGTGGGCCAGATGTGGCCCTTTGCTTGCCTTTTTGAGGCACCATTCCATTCATAAACACCAGTGATGGGGCACCACTCCTCCCACAGACACCAATCAACCAATCAATAAATAAATCAACAATAGACCACCATTTCTCCCGCTGATACCAACAATTGGGCGCTATTCCTTCCACTAAAACCAATGAGGGGATACTGTTTACTTCAACTGAGGCAAGGGAGTTTTCTAATCCCAATGGCCATAATCTGTCCCCCTCCCCTCTAAAGCATGAAGGACAGTTAACTGACCCTTTGTTTAGAAAGTTTTGAGACCCCTGACCCAGGGCCGTCTTTAATATTGATTGGACCCTGGGCAAACATACTCATGGGCCCTTCCAAATCCACTTATCAACTACTTGGGGGCAGTGCAGGGCTCAAGAGGCAGCTGTATTGGGCCCCACAACAATGACAAGCACATGAGCTTTAACGGCATCCCAGTCTTAGGAAGCGTACACACAATCGGTCAAAACCGATGAAAACGGACTGAAAGTCTGTTTCATCGGTCCAAACGAATCGTGTGTGGGCCCCATCGGTCAGTTATCCTTCGGTCAAAAAAAAAAAAGAAGAGAACTTGCTTTAAAATTTAACCGATGGACGCCTAACCGATAGGTCAAAACCGATCGTTAGAATCTCCCGCACCCCCGGCTGGGGGTCTTTCTGGATTTAAAGACAAAATGAAGGGGCTGGTTGCGCGGTCCGGATATTTTGTCATAAACTGACACAGGCGAGAGCCTTCAGGCACACTCCGGGGTCACGCGTCCCATTTGGCACTGGAGGCCTTCGAGGTGTGCCCACAGGAAGTTTGCAATGGTTTCAATGCTTTGTATGTTGTTGTTATGTAACTTTTGACCGTTCTCATCGGATGGACTGATCGTGTGTACGCGGCCTTAGTCTGTAGGGTTCAATATTGAGTTGGCCCACCCTTTGCTGCTATAACAGCTTCAACTCTTCTGGGAAGGCTGTGTCCACAAGGTTTAGGAGTGTGTCTATGGGAATGTTTGGAGGAACTTGACTGGCCTGACCTCAACTTGATAGAACACCTTTGGGATTGGATTAGAGCAGAGACTGCCAACCAGGCCTTCTTGACAATTATAAGTACCTGACCTCACAAATGTGTTTCTGGAAGAATGGTCAAACATTCCCATAGACACACTCCTAAACCTTGTGGACAGCCTTCCCGGAAGAGTTGAAGCTGTTATAGCTGCAAAGGGTGGGCCAACGAAATATTGAACCCTACGGACTAAGACTGGCATGGCATTAATGTTCATGTGCGTGTAGGCTGGTGTCCCAATACTTTTGGCAATATAGTGTATGTAGGGGGTGGTGACAGAATCAGGGAACATCCAGCTTGAGATTTCCCAGGGCCAATTTTGGAGACATCGAGACAATTTTGCCCTGAACACACGATCGGACCTTTGTCCGACCAAATTCACAGGAAAAGAGAATATGTTCTCTATGTAAACTCCAATGGAATTCATCGGAATTTCCAATGGGGCATACACACGGTCGGAATTTCCGATGGAAAAAAGTCAGTCTGATGGAAATTCTGATCGCATGTACGGGGCTTTAGTATAGAAACTAGGTTAGCCAGGTGTAGAAGTGGAAGGCTGGGATAGAAATTAGAGACACTCAGCAGGCAGCCAGCACTCACCAAGGCCATTTAAATGGAATAATTTCATGTTTGAATGGAGTGTACCTTCAACCTAATTTCTGTGTGTGTATATATAATAAATAGTATGGTGTATCCACTAGTGTTTGTGCTGACACATAATATCATGTTTTCTGGCTCTTATGGAAGATAATAGAGAGGAAATCTTCAGTTTAGCCCGGGGCCCCTCGTTCTGCCTGCACCCGGACCGCTTCCAATGCACTGAGGCTGAAGACAATCACTTCATGTGACATTGGGAGAGGATGCACATTAGAGGCTGCCCTGGATTGTGCTGGCTCGGCTGTTGTCGGCAAAATGATGACCCTACAGGGAAATTGGGCAATTAAGCAAGGGAGTCGTTTTGGCATTCCTACTAAGAGAAGACCGTTCCTGTATAATATTATCTGCAGAAACAGAGGTTTGCTACAGCCAGGGTTTGCTGGAAATTGTAGTTCCTTGAGAGAAGAAAGGCTGACCTTTAACCATGGCCATCAATAAAAAGCATTCCTATACAGGGCAGTGTTAAAGCAGAGATCCCTCCCCCCCTCCGGTGTCACATTTGGCGCCTTTCAGGGGGAGGGTGGTGCAGATACCCGTCTGAGACAGGTATTTGCACCACTTCCGAATTCTGATTCCCACGGGAGTCCAGCTTCGTGACATCACCCCCCCGCTGTCTTCTGGGAAACACTGTTCCCAGGAGAAAGCGGGGACCAGTGATGGCACGCCGCGATCCTCGTGCATGCGCAGTAGGAAATCGGGCAGCGAAGCCGCAAGGATGTCACAGAAGAACAGGAAGTGAGGATTTCTCAGAAGAAATAAGGACATTTAAAAGCAAAATGGAAGGATGAGGTAAGTGAAGGAGGACTGCACTAAGGTAAAGGAAGCTATTTAGGGTAGAAAAAAAAACAACTTACCTTTACAACCCCTTTAGGACGAATTTCCACTTTGATTTCAGATTGAATAATGCAGAAATTATTAAATTATTAGTAGCTTCTCAACTAACTATATTATTTTATGCTATTATTCAGAGATTCAACCCCATATCCCCATCATTTGATTCCCGTACCTCCATCATTTGGATCCCATACATCCATCATTTGGATCCCATACCTCCATCATTTGGATCCCATACCTCCATCATTTGGATCCCATACCTCCATCATTTGGATCCCATACCTCCATCATTTGGATCCCATACCTCCATCATTTGGATCCCATACCTCCATCATTTGGATCCCATACCTCCATCATTTGATTCCAATACCACCATCAATTGATTCCCATACCACCATCATTTGATTCCCATACCACCATCATTTGATTCCCATACCTCAATTATTTGATTCCCATACCTCAATTATTTGATTCCCATACCTCAATCATTTGATTTTCATACATCCATCATTTGGTTCCATATTTCCATAATTTGATTTCCATGCCTCCATTATTTGGTTCCCATGCCCCCGAGGTCTATGGATACCCCTGGGTCAAGTGTACGAATAGCCAAGATTCTAAAACATTTGCCCCATTGTCAATTTTCTGTTTTTCCTGGATGTCTGTGTTCCCACTAGAAATGTACTCTTTATAATTGTCCTGGTGACTGTGGTCACCGAAAAACAGGTGATGAGGAATGTACCAATTTGGACACTTATTCCAATGAGACTGTCTAGAAAACTTCCCCTCATTTTGTAGAGATTCCCCCCTTAGTTCCTGTTATGCATCCAGGACAGGAAATGAAAGGAAATTTGAATGGATACAGATAGCAAAAATATAAATTGACAGAGACCTTCTCTACTCTATCCAAAAATGAACGAAAAAACTTTTGACTTTTTATACACTGGCTTAAAGAGTAACTATATATATATATATTGCGTTGACTATAAAAGTAATTAATTATTCAATAAACACGGGCAGTAAATATTTTTGGTTTAAAGTGGATGTAAACCCAAAAAAATGTTTTTTTTGTTTTGATGTCACAATGTAGAGTATAAGATTTCCTATCATCTGTGCCCAGTCTTGCCACACAGTGTATGACATGCGCTAAGTTAATCCACTTTAAAGGATAATGGTGCATTTACCAATCAAGCCACACCCTCCCTTCACAGTAATTGTCTCTATGTGAGAAGTGACCTCAAAGCAAGCGTGAAAGAGGACCTGGTTGATGGAGAGTGTGATGAAGTTGAAGCATTATGGGTGGAACTGCATACAGATGTGCGTAATTCAAAGCTAATCATTGGAGTTTGTTATAGACCACCCAATGTTAATGAGGAGGTGGAGACTCAGCTCCTTGCACAGATGGAAAGGGCTGCAAGGGCAGGGACGGTGATAATAATGGGGGATTTTAACTACCCAGAAATTGACTGGAATAATGGAATTTCTGGGACAGTTAAAGGACAAAAATTTAAAAACCTATTGCAGGACAATTTTATGGTCCAGTTTATTGAGGCCCCAACTAGGTATGATGCTCTGTTGGACCTGGTAATCTCAAACCATGCAGAGCTCATTACTAATGTTCAGATAAAGGAACACCTGGGTAGCAGTGATCATAACATGATTTCGTTTAATGTAAACAATAAGCAAGAAATACATACAGGAAAGATAAAAACACTTAATTTCAAGAGAGCAAATTTTCAAAGCATGAGGACTGCTCTCCAGGGCTTGGACTGGGAGGGAATATTGGCACCGATGAACACAGAACAGAAATGGGAATTCTTCAAAAAGACTCTTTGGAACCTCACTGCAAAGTATATTCCCATGGGCAATAAGTTTAAAAGGCTACAGATAAAACCTATGTGGCTCACGGTTAAAGTTAAAAAAGCTATAAACAATAAGAAAATAGCTTTTAAAAAATATAAAAATGAAGGAACACTAGTGTCGTTTAAATGTTACAAAGAATATAATAGAATATGTAAAAAGGAAATCAAGGATGCAAAAATTAAAAATGAACGACAGATTGCAAAAGATAGTAGGACAAACCCCAAAAAATTCTTTAAATATATTAATAGTAAAAAGGTCAAGTCTGAGCATGTAGGCCCTTTACAAAATAATCTAGAGTGGGTGACTGAGGACATAGAGAAGGCAAATTTATTAAATGCTTTCTTCAGCTCTGTGTATACAATGGAGAATGGGGGAGCTCATGTCGATATAGGGGGTGGGAGTGACACAGCCCCAAATCCACAATGGCTCAAAAGTGATATGGTCCAGAAATATTTAGACAGAATAAAGGTGGATAAAGCACCTGGACCAGATGGCATCCACCCACGGATCCTAAAAGAATTGAGCTCTGAAATTTCAAAGCCACTGTATCTAATATTTAGGGACTCATTAATGACAGGAATAGTACCACTGGATTGGCATAAAGCCAATGTGGTGCCCATATTTAAAAAGGGAACAAAGTCTTTACCTAGTAACTATAGACCTGTTAGTTTAACTTCTATAGTTGGAAAGATACTGGAACGTTTAATAAAAGACCACATGGATGAGTTCTTGCTGGAAACAAACTATTTAAGCAGCAGACAGCATGGATTCATGAAGGACAGAAGTTGTCAGACAAACCTGATTTCCTTTTATGAAGAGGTAAGTAAAACCCTGGACAGAGGCGTGGCAGTGGACGTGGTATACTTGGATTTTGCAAAAGCGTTCGATACAGTTCCCCACACACGGCTCATGTGTAAGGTAAGGTCTACAGGATTAGATATATCAGTTTGTAAATGGATAGAAAACTGGCTGAAAGACAGAATTCAGAGAGTTGTGGTTAATGATTCTTACTCTGAATGGTCCAAGGTTATCAGCGGTGTACCCCAAGGTTCAGTGTTTGGTCCCTTACTTTTCAATATATTTATAAATGATATTGGGTCTGAGATCAAAAGTAACATTTCTGTTTTTGCAGATGACACCAAGCTATGCAGTGGAATAATGTCCTTACAGGATGTCTCCAATTTACAAGCCGACCTCAATGCTCTGTCTAATTGGGCGACTAAGTGGCAGATGAGGTTTAATGTTGATAAATGTAAAGTTATGCACTTGGGGGCTAAGAATATTCATGCATCATACATGCTAGGGGGAGTACAACTGGGGGGATCTGTAGTGGAGAAGGATCTGGGGGTTTTAGTTGATCACAAGCTCAATAATGGCATGCAATGCCAAGCTGCGGTTTCCAAAGCGAGCAAAGTCCTTTCTTGTATTAAGAGAGGTATGGACTCCAGAGATAGAGAAATCATTTTGCCCCTGTACAAATCATTAGTAAGACCTCATCTGGAATATGCAGTCCAGTTTTGGGCACCAGTTCTCAAAAAGGATATCGGAGAACTGGAGAAAGTGCAGAGAAGGGCAACCAAACTGATAAGAGGCATGGAGGAGCTCAGCTATGAGGAAAGATTAGAGGAACTGAATTTATTCACTCTTGAGAAGAGGAGAATAAGGGGGGATATGATCAACATGTACAAATACATAAGAGGTCCATATAGTGAACTTGGTGTTGAGTTATTCACTTTAAGGTCAACACTGAGGACAAGGGGGCACTCTTTACGTCTGGAGGAAAAGAGATTTCACCTCCAAATACGGAAAGGTTTCTTCACAGTAAGAGCTGTGAAAATGTGGAACAGACTCCCTCCAGAGGTGGTTCTGGCCAGCTCAGTAGATTGCTTTAAGAGAGGCCTGGATTCTTTCCTAAATGCACATAATATAACTGAGTACTAAGTTTTGTAGGTAAAGTTGATCCGGGGTAAATCCGATTGCCTTTCGGGGGATCAGGAAGGAATTTTTTCCCCTCCGGTAGCAAATTGGATCATCGCTCTGCTGGGGTTTTTTGCCTTCCTCTGGATCAACTGTGGGTATGGAGTTGGGTGTATGGGAGGATGTACTGTGTTTTACTTTGTTTTATTTTTATTTATTTTTATGGTTGAACTGGATGGACTTGTGTCTTTTTTCAACCTGACTAACTATGTAAAGCGGAGTTCCCCTCGCTTTTCTGTCCACTAAAAGTCAGCAGCTACAAAAAGTGCAGCTGCTGACTTTTAATAAACTTGCCCCATGGTCCAGAGATGCGGCCGCCCTGAAGCCTTGCCCCCCCCCCCCCCCCCACTGCCGGCTTCACTAGTGTGGGCTTGTGGCTTCACAGCCGAGTTTGCACTGCATGTCCTGAATGGCCGAGCAATCTTCTGGGACCTGTGACGTGTTCCAGAAGATTGCAGGGATTGATTGAGGGGGAATGGAGGAGTCACTTAGGTGGCGCGAGCAAAAGTAGAAGAGGGTACCTGTCAAAATTAGACCCCCCCCCCCCCCCCCTCAAAAAAATGACATGCCAAACATGGCAAGTCAGGGGGTTAGGAGTCCTTAAAGTGTAAGTTCCACTTTTGGGTGGAACTCCGCTTAAAACATTATTTCAAATGCAGAGGACCCATTCTTCACATTGCCACAGGCTACCCATGACTAGGCAGTGTTCCCTCTGCAGTGTACCGGTGCTTTAAAGCGAAACTTTAGACATTTCAGTTAAATACTGCATACCCCCCCCCCCCCCCAATAGCCACACAAATCATAAATCCACTCTGTGTGCACCAAACACCTTTACCCACCCAGCAGTGGCGTAACAACCAGGGGGGCAGGGGGTGCACCTGCCCCGGACGCTGAGCTGAGGGGGGCGCCAGCGACTGGCAGCTCTGCGGATAGTATAGTGAGCGGTACCTCCACTGAGCGCACAGCCCCCCGCCGGTACCTCCCAGCGGCCGGCACGGGCACGCCTGGAAGGATACAGGGGATGCCCTGTTTGGCATAACACCCTCACGCGCTGCGGAGGCTTCAAGATGGCGACGCACTCTGCAGTCCAGCGGCGCCTGCAGGGACTCCCGCTCAGCCAAGCAAGTGAGTGTCACTGGGATGTGATGCAGGGAGAGAATGGTTTAGCAGAGGCAGGGTGTGTGCTGGGGAAGACCTGGGACAGGCTGCATGTCCCAAGTCTTCCCCAGCACACACCCTGCCTCTGCCACAGGCTGAGGCTGGGACTCCGCTGGAGTAGAGTGTTGGCCCGGCCCGGTCCATAGCTTAATAGGGAGCTCCACACTTCAGCCCTGATATCATGTTTATATAAGGAGGGGGGGGGCGGAAAAAAAAATCTGCCCCGGGCGCCCATGACTCTGGTTACGCCACTGCCACCCAGCGATTATCTTTTAAAAGTAGCAGTGACATCACGGACAGCAAGCTCCACCCACTACAGACAGCCAGCAGAAATCTACAGGAGGGGGTGTAGACAAGTCCAGCCACCCCGCACAAGAAGGAAGAGCAGCATTGAGCGGTCTTTATTACAGGAAGGAAAAGTCTCACACTGGATTACTGCACAGATCTGGAGGAAATACACAAAGCACACAAGATTTAAGGAAGAATACACATAGCTCTTGTATTCAGACAATATTTGCTTATCCATGAGTTTGGCACAGTGAGTCAGACTTGGATTATAATCAAAATCCACATCATGCAATGAAGACTTTCCTTAAATACTTATATTCTGAAGCCTGGAAGACTGATAATATGAGCTTGTAGAACCGATGCATGAGATCCTGATGTTTCACTGAAAGTGAAATGCACAGGCGCACCGTCCAACCCCACAGCCAGCAACCTGTACAACTCAATGGGAGGCTGAAAGCTGCTCAGGCTAGACAGAGCTAAGCAGTGCACCGAGAGGTACAATACTTCTCCTAACAATGTCTGCATTTTGCCGCATGAATTTTTTTTAATAAAAACAGTATTTTTGCTTGCACATAATTGGAGGATGAAAGCCAGTAGAGGTTCCCTTCATTTACTAAGCTCTAGATCAACTGCACTTGCAGAGTGCACAATCTCCATTGGGTCTTGTCCCCAAGCAAGCTGTATGACAGAGACTCTGACAGGCTGTCTTTTTTTTTAATGAAATTAAATAATCTTACTGGCTGCTAAGGGGATCACAAACTGTTCTTTTTTTTCCTCTTTTTATAAACACTGAACAGGTCCTATGCTGCCATTTGTAATAGGTTAAAAACGTGATCGGGCGTACTGCTTTCTCCTACTGTAATATGTCCCCAGATTATGTTTTTCATGTCTTGTGGAATCAATAGCAAATTAAAACTTTCTGGAAGCAATTTAATTTGCTTTCCTTTTCTAAAATGGACTTTTCTGGTCTGTATACTCTAGAGACCTGGTATAATAAATTACTTTATACCAAGGACGTCCTTACATTTATCTTTAAAATGCTGTATGTTTATGCTTGTAAGGTCATTCATACAGCTAAAAAGGCTCAAACATCTAAACTTCAAATGTGGATTGGGACTGCAAATGCAGATATTTTGCTAGAAAATTACCTAGAACCACCCAAACATTTAATATATATATAGATATATATATCTATATATATATATATATAGATATATATATATATATATATATAGATATATATATATCTATATATATATATATGTTTAGCAGAGACCCTAGAGAATAAAATGGCGGTATTTGCGCAGCGGTCTTTCAAGCGCCATTTTTGGGGAAAAAATACACTTTCATGAATCAAAACAAAACAGTAATGTTAACCCAATTTGTTTATATAATATGAAATATGATGTTATGCCGAGTAAATAGATACCTAGCATGTCATGCTTTGAAATTGCGCACACTCGTGAAAATCTCTATAGGCAACGCTTTCAAAATTGCTACTGGTTACCACTTTAGAGTTGCAGAGGAGGTCTTGCTAGAATTATTGCTCTTTTTTTTTTGTTGTTGTTTTAATTTTGTTTTGGGTTTCGTTTGTGTATGTTTGTGTGTATATGTTGGTATTATTTGTGTCTCAAAGCAGGTTATGATGTACAGTAAATACGATAGAGGCAAAAAAAAAAGAGAAAAATCTTAAAATATGTCTTGGATTAACCATATGTAAGATGTTAGAAATAAGGGGGCAGATTCACAGAGAATTAGATTATCGTAGCGTTTCCGAAATACACTACGCCGCCGTATTTTACCTGGCTCTACGTGGAATCCAGGTAGATTTTGTCCAGTAAACGACGGCGGCGTAGTGTATTTCTCCCGGCGCAATCCATCTACGCGAGCAGGGGGCGTGAAGCATTTAAAATAGGCGCGTTTCCGCGACGATTGAACTGCGCATGCTCCGTTCCCAAATTTCCCGCCGTGCATTGCGCGAAATCACGTCGTTACGTCGTAGTAGCGTCGTTTACGTACATTCCTATTCCCGAACTAATTACGTTAAAAAAAATTAAAAATGTAATTCGACGCGGGAACGACGGCCATACTTAACATGGGTTACGCACTGTTAGACCAGCAAAAAGCTGCTCTAACATTACGTAGCCAAAAAATGACGTAGGCGATTGCGAAGGACACTCGTACCTTCGTGGATCGCCGTAAAAACTCATTTGCATACCCCGACGGTGAAAACGACGCGGACTCCACCCAGCGGTCGCAAAAATATCGCAACGTAGATCCGAAGGCTTGCGAAGACGTAAGTCTCTCGGATCGAAGCCCGAAGCCGCCGTATCATGGTTTGAGGATTTAAACTAGTGATACGGCGCGCAAAATTTGAAATTACTCCTGTCTAACACCAGTTAGACAGGCGTAATCGCTCTCTGAATCTGGGCCAAGGAAATTATGTAATAGCTGTATAACGAAACAAAGTCATAAAATATCCAAATACGGTATGTATTTTGGTCTGCAATATAATATATGAAATATTAATAAAAATAAAATAATAATTATTGCTCTTGCTCGAATGATCGTGGTGATACCACACATGTGTGGTTTGAACACCATTTATTTGCGGGCACGACTTACCTTGCGTTCACTTCTGCACACGAGCATAGAGGGAAGGGGTGCTTTTATTTATTTATTTATTAACTTTTTTACACTGTTTATAAAAAATAAAAAGAATTCTGATAATTATTTATTGCTGTCACAAGGAATGTAAACATCCCTTGTGACAGTAATAGCCAGTGACTCATTATGAAGGGATCTGGGGTCTAGAAGACCCCAAATGATTCCTTTGCACTAAAAAAAAAATTCAAAAAACGCCAAAATATGTGTTATGGAATACTAGGGATCTTAAAAAAATCGGTGCCATTGGCAGCAGAGTAAACCAGAAGGGATGTCATGACATCGCTTCTGGATTACTAGATAAGAGACCTGATCTTAGCCGATTCCGATTTCATGTGGGTCATAACGGTGTGACGGGCGAGCCGCGGAAGGCAGCGGGAGGGGGGCGTCCCCTCCTGCTCCTTAGGATAACAGCTGAGCGGCATTTAGCCACATTGGTTGTTATCACTAAAAAGCCAACTGCTGGCTCTAAAAAATGGTACTGGGGTGATGCATGCAGCTGTATGCATCACCCCAGTATAACCCCTTCAAGTGGAGAATGCATATTTGAGTACGGTCGGAGTTAAGGGGGTTAAGCTTCTTGAACATTCCATTCAAAAACCATAGGTAGTAACATGGAGTTGCCCCTCACAGCTTTAGCAGACTTTGTACACTTTAAAAAGCCTTTCCACAAGACTTTGGAAAGTGTCTATGGGAATTTAAGCCCATTCAGCATTTGTGAGGTCGGGTACTTATGTTGGATGAGAAGACCTAGCTTGCATCCCAAAGACGTTCAGTATGGTTGAGGTCAGAGCTCTAAGCAGGTGACTTAAAGGTCAGAAAGTCGTCCATCCTGATCTTCCCATCGACCGTGGGCAGACAAGGGGTAGATCGAGAACATGTTCCTGCTTTGCCTTTTCTCTCCCCCCAGCCTCCACTGCTCTCATCTTCACTGCAGAGCAGGTGGAATCACAGTACTTTACGGAGGGCAGGAGCTGCCTCAGTTACCCTTTCAAGTTAACCAGCAGGTGCTATCCTAGCAACCAATAACCAGCTTGTTAATGTGAAAAGTTAACTCCGGCAGTTCCCATTCCACTGTCCAGCAAGGGGAGGGGGGAGGGGGGCGATGTGAAGGGGCAAAGGACACTGCTGAGGTGGGCAGAGGACACTACTGTGGGGGGGGGGGGGCAGAAGAAATTGCTATGGGGGCCAGAGGACACTGCTTTGGGGGGGCACAGGACACCACTCTGTGGTGGGGCAGAGAGGCAGATGACACTACAGTGGGGAGGGGGGGGTGATGGGAAGGGTTGGAGGACACTGCTATGGGGGTAAGAGGACACTACAGTGAGGGGGGGTGATGAGAAGGGGGCAGAGGACACTGCTATGGAGAGATGGTGAGGCAGAGGACACTACTGTGTGGGTGATGTGAAGAAAGGGGGCAGAGGACACTACTGTATGGGTGATGTGAAGAAAGGGGGCAGAGGACACTACTGTGTGGGTGATGTGAAGAAAGGGGGCAGAGGACACTACTGTGACATGCTATGTGTTGTTCCTGCCCTCTTTTTATTGGGGGCTTGATAGTCAAAAAATAGATTTCCTCCACGTTGTCCCTCTGAATGGTTGCCTACCCCTGCTCTACACCAAACCATGCCTTTCTGGAGCTGACTTTGTGCACAGGGAAACAGTCATGCTGAAACGGAAAAGGTCCTTTCCCAAACATTCCATAAGGTTGGAAGTGTACAATTGTCTACAATCTCTTTGTATGCTGTAGCCGTACCTCTTTGTATGCTGTAGCATTAACCATACCTCTTATTGAAAACACTTGAACTCATTCACTTTGAGGGGTCTCCATGTACTTTTGGTCTTGTAGGTAAGTGTAATGGGCAGGTGTCCACATGCTTTGGACATAAAGTGTACTTCTATTCTAATTTTGAGAGCTGGGGGAATTGGCGTCAACTATAAGTGGATGTGTTTTGCTAGGTTGCTGTGTTTCTTTTCATTTTCACTGCATTACATATTTTTTTTTTTTAATCCTAAAATAAAACACACATCTTACAAATAAACTATGTGACTGGTTGTTGCATGCCACACATTTTACAGTTTCGATATCATTCCCGGTTATGGAATTATAGTGTTGTCATGTCAACCTTACAGACTGATACAAAGTGATAACACTTGTATAAATAAGAGAGAAAATTCTAAAACAAAACACAATTTTAAACAGTTCAAGGAGTCCACACATAAAGAGGGATGGATAATCCCCAAGAAAATCTCAAATTTCTTGCAGATCTAGAAAGCCAGGTCCAGCTTCAAAGTACTTAAAAAGTGTAAGCAATAAAGTGCACATGCATCACAAATAATTGGGTAATTTGGGTAATACAAACTGTTTATGTGATAAATATGATACACAGGCTGGGACGACTTTCTCTGAAAAATGCATAGTGAAGTTGAACCTGAGCCTACCCCTCAATCAGACTGGTCATTGCATTAAAGGATCATAGATAGGCTCAAAAGTGAGAGGGGATGGAGCAATGGGTGTCGAGAGTTACATACAAATTTGGTTAACTATATCTCATGCGTGTTTTATGGTGTGGTCTGTTATATATTTTTCATCATATGCTCAGTTTGTATTACCAAGGATTATGAAAGGTTACTTAGGGTAACACTTACAGTAAGACAGAACAGAAGAAAACCTGCTTGACATTAAAACTGCACAGAACGGCCAGGTTGCCTCTATTGGCCCATATGTGACCAGCAGAGGCAACGTTCACATAAGCGTACAGACAAGACATCTGAGCCAAAAGGCGCCAACCAAGACATACACTATAAGGCCAAAGGTTTGTGTGAGCCTACCATTACACCTATGTGAGATAATTGGACACCCCATTAAAAAATCATTATATTTAATATAGAGTTGCCCCCCTGTATTTGTGGCTAACAGCATTCACTATTCTGAGAAGGCGTTCTACAATTTTGGAGGGTGTCTGAAGGATCAGGTACTGATGTTGGCTGAGAAGACCTGGCTCACAATCAGCTTTACAGTCCATCCAAAAGGTGCATGTGCCCAGCGGCCGCGATGTCCGCCGGGCACCCGCGATTGCTCCTGACAGAGCCAAAACAGGGGTCTGTGTGTGTAAACACAAATCCTGGTTCTGCCAGGGGAGTAGAGACAGATTGTGTGTTCCTACTAAGTAGTGATCGGTCTCACAATCAGCTTTAAAGTCCATCCAAAAGGTGCACGTGCCCAGCGGCCGCAATGTCCGCTGGGCACCCACGATTGCTCCTGACAGAGCCAAAACGGGGATCTGTCTGTGTAAACACACAAATCCTGGTTCTGTCAAGGGAGTAGAGACAGATTGTGTGTTCCTAGTAAGTAGCTATCGGTCTCCTCCCCCAGTCAGTCCCAGCCCCCCCCCACAGTTAGAACACACACTGAGGGAACACATTTAAGCTCTTGATCGGCCCTAGTGTTAACCCCTATCCTGCCAGTGACATTTATACAGTCATTTTTAAAGCTTTGATCGCTGTATAAATGTCAGTGGTCCAAAAAAAGTGTCCGATCTGTCAACCACAATGTCACAGTCCCGCTAAAAATCGCATTTCGCCATTACTAGTAAAAAAAAAAAAAGAATAATAATAAAAATGCCATAAATATATCCCCTATTTTGTAGACGCTATAACTTTTGTGCAAACCAATCAATATACGCCTATTGCGATTTTTTTACCAAAAATATGTAGAAGAATATATATTGGCCTAAACTGATGAAGAAATTTGTTCTTTTAAATTTTTTGGGGATATTTATTATAGCAAAAAGTACAAATTATTGTGTTTTTTTCAAAATTTACACTGTATTTTTGTTTAATAGTGCAAAAAAAAATAAGAAAATCGCAGAGCTGATCAAATACCACCAAAAGAAAGCTCTGTTTGTGAAAAGAAAAAAAAGCACATCAATTTTGTTTAGGTACAGCGTCGCACGCCCGCGCAATTGTCAGTTAAAGCGACGCAGTGCCGTATCGCAAAAAATGGCCTGGTCAAGAAGGCGGAAAACTTATCCGGGGCTGAAGTGGTTAATATGTGTTCGGTTTTAAAGGGATGAGGCGGCAACCCTAAGATTCGCCCTCTCAGTTTATCCTATTTACCATTATCATTGAAAGTGAAAGGAGAGGAAATCTTAAAAATGGGGACACTAGTTCTGGTGACCTGGGGAGTCCCCAAGAGATTCCAATAATTTGCAGGAATTTCCTCTCACTTCCTGTCTTGGTCATCAGACAGGAAGTGAAGGTAAATCTCCCCAATGGGACAAAGGGTGCAAAAAAAACCTTACAGGGGTTATAACCCTCCTTTACTCTATCCAAAAAAAGTTTTGCCTATAGTTCTAAGTCAATTATAAGCTACGTTTGCCACTTTCACTTCCTCTCCTCACTTCCTTCTCCCCACATTCTTTTATTTATTTACCCTGTGTTCGTCACTTTATTGTATTTTTTTGTTTGATGTGTACACTGGTAGGATGTGGGTCCTCAAGGCCTACCCTGAAAGTCTTGGGAGGGGGTGGACATGGCATTCTGGGTTGGTTCGCCCTCTCTCATAGGGTCTCCCTTTGGGGGAGCCCCACCAAGTACTTGGGTGGGTCTGTTTCGGCAGAATCTCTAGAAAACTGGGTCCATCTGGTTTCGGTCAGACGGGACATAGTGAGTACCTCAGTCCCTGTCTGGAGCCTAACGCCCTGGGGAATCAGGGTAAGGTCCCTCCTAGGGAGGACTATAGTACACCTGTTGGACGTTTTGGGTCACTCTTTGTGAGCACTTTTTTGGGCACCGGGTGGAGTTTTTGAGTGTGTTTCACAAAAGTTATAAACTTCATTCTCAATCCAAAACTTTTATGATGTAAATAACCGTGAGAATAACTTCAATTCTTATCATGTGTGTACTGTATATGGCCAAGTTCCAGCCTTCTGTGTTGGCGGGACCATTGTACTTTCACATATTGTTTCACTCCTAGTCACTGAGCCACAATACAGACGGGTTACACACAACATGGATCATTTAGTACCGTGTTCGTCAGGATGCTTCCCCTCCACGGGGACGCTGACCGTTCGTCTTAGAAATTTGGTTCTGGATGAGTCGCTTCTTCTTTCGCGGACTAACAGCGGATGAACCTATGTGGGAAAACAGAAAGACTCCATATAGTTACAGGTATCTGCTGTAAAGCATTGATCCACAGTTATAAACATTTTCCAATTATTTTCTGGGACACTTTTCCGGTGAGTCTGTGAAACGTGCTTCATGTTGTCTCAGATGACCGAGATCCCTTACACTCCCCGTTAAATCTGAACGCCAAGCAAGTATTACAAAAAATGACAATGCGATGAAGTTAGATATTCTTGAAATGCAATAATATAAGTATGTCAATTACGTCTTTATATTGGCTTACTGAAATCTTCTGTGCAGAAAATAATGATAAGGACAGACAGATGAAAGATTAGGCTTTAAAACATTGTTGTCAGACAAATAATTTAATTTGTGTTAAGGTACTTTCTAAACAGACGGGGGGGGGGGGGGATCTTTGGGGCTGGCGGCGATATCTGGATCAAAAATCTTCCAAATTTGAATAAAAAATACCAATCATGTAGCACAAAAAGTGTGTTGTACCATTTTTTTGGGTTAATTTAAAAAAAGAATCATCCAATTAAAAATATTTTTCCAATATTTACATATACACTATATTACCAAAAGTATTGGGACACCTGCCCTTACATACACATGAACTTTAATGGCATCCCAGTCTTAGTCCGTAGGGTTCAATATTCCATTGGTCTACCCTTTGCAGCTATAACAGCTTCAACTCTTCTGGGAAGGCTGTCTATAATGTTTAGGAGTGTGTCTATGGGAATGTTTGACTATTCTTCAAGAAGCGCATTTGTGGGGTCAGGCACTGATGTTGGATGAGGTCTGGCTCGCAGTCTCCACTCGAATTCATCCCATAGGTGTTCTATCGGGTTGAGGTACAGGCCAGTCAAGTTCCTCCACCCCAAACTCGCTCATCCATGGACCTTGCTTTGTGCACTGGTTCGCAGTCATGTTGGAACAGGAAGAGGCCATCCCCAAATTGTTCCCACAAAGTTGGGAACATGAAATTGTCCAAAATGTCTTGGTATGCCGACGCCTTAAGAGTTCCCTTCACTGGAACTAAGGGGCCTAGCCCAACCCCTGAGAAAGCAACTACACACTATAATCCCCCCTCCACCAAATGATTTGGACCTGTGCACACAGCAAGGTCCATAAAGACATGGATGAGTGAGTTTGGGGTGGAGGAACATGACCTTAAGTCAGCTGTGAGACCTGTCAGCTGTGAGATCCACATCAGTGCCTGACCTCACAAATGTGCTTCTGGAAAAATGGTCAAACATTCCCATAGACACACTCCTAAACCTTGTGGACAGCTTTCCCAGAAGAGTTGAAGCTGTTATATCTGCAAAGAGTAGGCCAACTCAATATTGAACCCTACAGGCTAAGGCTGGCATGTCATTAAAGTTCATGTGCGTGTTAAGTCAGGTGTCCCAATACTTTTGGTAATATAGTGTATTTGAATCCGTAGGCAGCCACGATTTGCTGAAACTGCCAAAAAAAAACTTTCTTGCCAACATTGCAATAGTAATAAAACTGGGAGCACAATTTTCTACATTGGGTCAAACATTAGGCAGCCAGTTGCATACAATATGGCATCCCCAACAATGTCCTTAGGTTTACTGCACTGAGCATTTCAATTTTGTGAGTGAAATATCTGATGCGATGCATGACGTGCAGTGTTTCCTATTAAAGCAATGGTACTGATCATGTGATTATAATCAATAACCTCGTACTTAGCACTCATCTTTAAATATTTTAGAACACTGGAATGGCCTACCTCCATATCTACAGAAGAGTAGTAAGCAAGGATCTGTAATAAAGTTAGCAAAAAAAAGAGAAAGCTCTTACAATGTATATAGTTATTGTAATGTGGATTGTGTTTTCACAACAAAAATGAATTTATAATGCAATAAATGTATTGCAAGGTGAATTTCAATATTTGTAACATACAACACTTACATAGACATTGATGGACAGACACAGACTAAGACAGTATAGAACAGGAGTCTCCAAACTATGGCCCTCCAGGTGTTCAGGAACTACAATTCCCATCATGCCTAGCCATGTCTACTAATGTCAGAGTTTTACAATGCCTCATGGGAAGTGTAGTTCCACAGCAGCTGGAGGGCCGTAGTTTGGAGATCCCTGGTATAGAATAACTGACCACAGACTATGATGGATGGTCAGATGTAGGCACAGACAGACAAACATTACCCTCCAGTACATCTAAAACATTGATCAGCATCAAACAAGTCATCATACAGGATTAAACACAAGGTTTCAGTGAGTTGAGGTTCAGTTTTATATATATGAGACCTGTAGTGTCATTTATGTTCATATTTTGCGTTATTATTGTTGGACTTTAAGGCGGATCTTAACTCTCTCAATCATCAGTGCTGCCAGTGTTCTGACGAGAAATAACCCCTGTCTAATAATGTCCTCCCTGTACTGTGCAGGCCCAGCGCTTGCACAGTACGGTGCACTACGGAGCCGCCAAAAGTCTCCGAACATGAACAGCTGTACACGGCGCCTGTGTAAAGAAGACAACATTCTGCCACGCGCTTGCGCACGCTCCCGATGCTCGTGCAACTATTGATTGAGCTCTGGGGCGGATGCCTACAGAAGAGGTTGTATTGTATGAATGGCAGAGCTGATACGATGGGATTGGATTTCTCAAGGGGGCGGATGTATTATTGATTCATCTGCCCCTTTGAGAAATCCACCCCCATCGTATCAGCTCTGCCCATCATGATACAATACGGCCTCTTGTTTAAATGGAAAAGACTCCTTGCAGAGTTCAATCAATAATACACCCGCCCCCTATACCCACAAAGTTGCAAGAACATCGGGGGCATGAATATACCCGCCCCTTGCAGAGTTTCACGAGCATCGGGAGCGTGCGTGAGAGCGTGTGGCAAAATGTTGTGTTCTTTGCGCAGGCGCCGTGTACAGCTGTTCATGTTCAGAGACTTTAGTCTGCTCTGTAGTGCTCCGTACTGCGCAAGCGCTGCGTCTGAGCAATACAGGGGGGGGGGGGGCATTATTCAACTGGGGTCATTTCTCGGCACAAAACCCGCACTGAGGAGCTACAGTTCATTGAGGGAACCATGAATGTCAACATGTACTGTGACATACTGAAGCAGAGCATGAACCCCTGCCTTCAGAGACTGGGCCGCATGGCAATATTCCAACATGGTAACGCCCCCAAACACACCTCCAAGATGACCACTGCCTTACTAAAGAAGCGGAGGGTAAAGGTGATGGACTGGCCAATCATGTCTCCAGACCTAAACCCTATTGATCATCTGTGGGGCTCCTCAAATGGAAGTTGGAGGAGGGCAAGGTCTCTAACATCCACAAGCTCTGTGATATCGCCATGGAGGAGGGGAAGAGGAATCCAGTGACAACCTGTGAAGCTCTGGTGAACTCCATGCCCAAGAGGGTTAAGCCAGTGCTGGAAAATAATGGTGGCCACACAAAATATTGACACTTTGAGCCCAATTTGGACATTTTCACTTAGGGGTGTACTCACTTTAGTTACCAGCGGTTTAGGCATTCATGGCTGTGTGTTGAGTTATTTTGGAGGGGACAGCAAATGTACACCGTTATACAAGCCGTACACTCACTACACAACATTGTAGCAAAGTGTCATTTCTCCAGTGTTGTCACATGAAAAGATAGAAAAAAATATTTTATGTGAGGGGTGTACTCACTTTTGTGAGATACTGTATATATATATATACAGATATATCTATCTAGACATAGAGATATATATATATATATATAAATATATATATATATATATATATATATATATATTACCTCATATGTAGTCATTATTACTTTGTATTCATTGAGCAGGGCCCTCCGATCCCTCCTGTATTGAATTGTATTGTAACTGTACTGTTTGCCCCATGTTGTAAAGTGCTGTGCAAACTGTTGGTGCTATATAAATCCTATATAATATTAATAATTGTACATTCACATATAGATACTTGATAGCACCATATGTTGAGTATTGCTTTTCCGTATTATGCTGTCACTACTTTACATTGTAGCAAAGTGTAATTTCTTCAGTGTTGTCACATGGAAAGATATAATAAAATATTAACAAAAATCTAAGGGGTGTACTTACCTTTGCGAGATGCCGTATATACTGTAAGGATTGGTAAATGCTCCTTCTAGTGGGCATCTGTATATTAGGGGAATGTGACCATCACTGCTGCCTAGTAGTCACTGAGATTTCCTTTAGCCTTTAGTACAGACCAAAAGTTTGGACAAACCCTCTCATTCAAAGAGTTTTCTTTATTTTCATGATTATTTTCA
The DNA here is from genome assembly GCA_029574335.1 of Rana kukunoris. NCBI lineage: Eukaryota > Metazoa > Chordata > Amphibia > Anura > Ranidae > Rana > Rana kukunoris. Next base: position 199,473,319 of record CM056057.1, read on the forward strand.
CACTTTTTTGTTATGTATATAATTCCACTTGTGTTAATTCATAGTTTTGATGCCTCCAGTGTGACTCTACAATTTTCATAGCCATGAAAATAAAGAAAACTCTTTGAATGAGAAGGTGTGTCCAAACTTTTGGTCTGTACTGTATATATATATATATATATATATATATATATATATATATATACACATACAGTATATACAGTATATAAACACACACGCACACCTTTACCCATCTATTCACATAGAAAAATGCAGCCGTGAGAATGGACAAAACTCTGAAATGTAGTCAAATATAAAATATCAATTACACTACATCAATCCAGCAAATAGTGCATTACCACTACACACAATTGCTTTGAAAAGCAGTGTGTAAAATGGTGAAGTACTACAAGTTCACAATCCACAGACACTCAAAGAACTGTTTGCAATTTGCAATGTATGCAGTCTTCCACTGGATCATTCACAGATCAGAATGTTGCATAAATCTGCTCATATACAGCGTGCACAATGTTCCAACACGTGCAGAGTCCTATCACCCTCCTCCAGTATGACTAGAGAGCCCTCTGATTACACCCTCTATATGTCTGCCCTCCCTGGAACTGTCCCTATGTGCCCTGTGGTTCAGTCTGGCAAAAAAGAGGTTAAAGCCGCTGGCTTTTTTCTTTGCCTCCGATTGGTGAAACAGATCGAGACTTTTCGGCTGATGGGTTAATTACAATAATTATCCTGTACAAGTAAAAGCAGTGGCTGTGCATACAGAGACATACTGCTTCATTCTAGATCTCTTTTTTTTACCATTCTACTCCCTCACCCATTCTTTTCTTTCCCTACTCTTTTTCTCTCCCACTCTATTCCTTTTCTACTCTCTCCCTCACCCACTCTTTTCCTTCCCTGCTCTCTACTCACCCACTCTATTCCTTCTTTGCCCTCGCCCATTTTATTCCTTCTTTATCCTCACCAACTGTATTCCTTCTTTATCCTTTCTCTCACCTATTCTTTGCTCATTATCTTCCCGACTAAATTCCTTCTTACATCACCCATTTTAGTTTCCTTTCTTACACTCTTCTTCCCTTTTTTCCTTCCTTGCTCTCTACTCACCCACTCTATTCCTTCTTTGCCCTCGCCCATTTTATTCCTTCTTTATCCTCACCAACTGTATTCCTTCTTTATCTTTTCCCTCGCCAATGTAATTCCTTCTTTATCCTTTCTCTCACCTATTCTTTGCTCTTTATCTTCCCGACTAAATTCCTTCTTACATCACCCATTTTAGTTTCCTTTCTTACACTCTTCTTCCCTTTTTTCCTTCCTTGCTCTCTACTCACCCACTCTATTCCTTCTTTTCCCTCGCCCATTTTATTCCTTCCTTATCCTTTCCCTCACCTATTCTTTGCTCGTTATCTTCCCAACTAAATTCCTTCTTTACTCTCTTCGTCGCCTATTTTTGTTTCCTTTCTTACTCTCTTCCTCCCTCTTTTCCTTACTTGCTCTCTACTCATCCACTCTATTTCTTCTTTACCCTCGCCCGTTTTAATTCTGCTTTGCCCTTGCCCATTTTATTCCTTCTTTTCCCTCGCCCATTTTATTCCTTCTTTATCCTTTCCCTCGCCTATTCTTTGCTCGTTATCTTCCCAACTAAATTCCTCTTTACTCTCATCACCCATTTTTGTTTCCTTTCTTACACTCTCCCTCCCTCTTTTCCTTCCTTGCTCTCTACTCATCCACTCTATTTCTTCTTTAACCTTGCCCGTTTTATTCCTTCTTTGCCCTTGCCTATTTTATTCCTTCTTTGCCCTCGCCTATTTTATTCCTTCTTTGCCCTCGCCCATTTTATTCCTTCTTTATCCTTTCTCTAACCTATTCTTTGCTCTTTATCTTCCCGACTAAATTCCTTCTTTACTCTTTTAGGCACCCATATTTGTTTCCTTTCTTACAAATTTCCTCCCTCTTTTCCTTCCTTGCTCTCTACTCACCCACACTGTTTCTTCTTTACCCACGCCCCTTTTTATTCCTTCTTTGCCCTCGCCTATTTTATTCCTTCTTTATCCTTTCCCTCACCTATTCTTTGCTCTTTATCTTCCCAACTAAATTGCTTCTTTACTCTCTTCATCACCCATTTTTGTTTCCTTTCTTACACTCTTCCTCTCTCTATACCCTCTCTGCTCTCTCCCTCACTCACTCTTTCCCTTCCTTGCTCTCTACTCACTCTTTTCCTTCTTTACCCTCTACCTTACCCACTTTATTCCTTATTTATCCTCTCGCTCTCCCATTCTTTGCTCTTTATTTCACCAACACTATTCCTTGCTTACTCCCTTCTTCCGATATTTGCTTCCTTTCTTGCGTTCTTCCTTACTCTATTGCTTCTATACTCTCTCCTGCACCCACCTTATTCTGTTCATGCTCGCCCACATCCGTCTACTATTTTAATCCTACTCTCCTCTTCACCTATTCATTTCCATCCTTACTCTCTCCTCGCCCACTTTATTCCTTTCTTACTCCCTTGCTCATTCTTATCCTTTCCTACCCTCTTCCTTCCTCTCCTCCTACTTTATTCCTTTCTTACTCTCTCGCTCATTCTCATCCTATTTCTTTCCTACGCTCTTCATCACACAGTCTATTCCATCCTTACTCTACCCACACCCCTGTATACCATCCTTAAGCTAGCTATACACGGTTCAAATTTCAGCTAGTTCATGATGAACTGGCCAAAATTCCATTAGCAGATGCTGTTCGGCCACCACCGACAGTCAGAATACAGAACCCATCAGGGTGTACTCATTCATCCACGCTCTTATGCACTACTTGCTCCCTATTCAACTTTATTCCTTCCCTATGCCTTTCCTGTTCACCACTTTATTCCTTTCTTCCTCTCATCTCATCTACTCTTTTCTTTTTTTTTCTCTCTTTCTAACCTATACTATTCATTCCTTACTATCTCATCACCTACTCTATTTCTTACTCTATCTCACCCTTTCCATTTCCTCTTTACATCCTTTAACCCAATGTATTCCTTTCTCATCCTCTTTCTTCCTTGCTGTCTTCCTCACACACTCTATTCATTCCTTATTTTCTTTCTCAACGACTCTATTCCTCTCTTACTCATACTCCAGAGACCTCCAGAGCCAGTGCTATAGCCAAGGGCTCCCCCGTGCGTGGGAGGAAGTGTGGTCATCACAGTCCCAGCCACTTATGTAGCCAGAGAACGTGAACCCAGAAGGAAGACCATATGAAGATGTAAGCCCTGTCAGCGGCGACAGTGCGCCGTCTAGAGGGCTTTGTTTCAGGCTGGGTTAACATCATTGTGGATTGGATGCATCCAATTCGCAATAGCAGAAGATTTTGGTCACATATCTCCGCAGCGGGTCCAGTGCGTTTTGATGAAAGGTCCTAATTCAGTCCAAAATTCAGGCTGAAATCGGACGTGAAATGGTGAACCAGCACACACCATACCCCTACAATGAGCCACATGCGGCTCATATGTGAACCAAGCCTTAAAGGAGTTGTAAACCTACGTGTTTTTTCACCTTAATGCATCCTATGCATTAAAGTGAAAAACCACCTTGCAGTGTTCGGCCCCCCAGCCCCCCCGTTTTACTTACCTGAGCGCCGAATTTCCGTGGGCGCGTCCCCGCCATCCTTCTCTCCAAGGAGTCCCGGCTTTGATTGCATAGATTGATAGCAGCACAGCCATTGGCTCCCGCTGCTGTCAATCAAATGCAATGATGCGGGCGCCGGGGGGGACGGGGTGTATGACTCAGGAGCACGCCTGCAAGGTAACCCACTCGGGAGAGAACTTCCCAGAGGGGGTTATCTAATGCGGGGAGGAGCCGTCGCGGGATCCCAGAAGAGGTGGATCAGGGCCACTCTGTTCAAAACGAACTGCACAGTTGAGGTAAATATGACATGTTTGTTATTTAAAAAAAAAAAAAAACGGAACCTTTAGTTTCACTTTACGGTACATCTCTCTTTTAACTGCGGTTTACTACTGCTTTAACCCTCTTGTATTTTATTGTGTTGTAACTGTAATGTCTCCCTTTAGGTTGTAAAGCGCTGTATAAACTGTTGGCGTTGTCTAATAATGATAATTCCTGGTGGTGAAGAAAGTAGCATTTATCGATTCTTAGGTGTACCTCTTAATGGTTCAATCCCCCCCCCCCCCAACTGGGCAGATGAATGGGTATTGGAATGGGCTGATTATGGCTAACTATATAATACCCCCTTGCCTTAAGGTGACCAGATTTTTTAAATGAAATTTGGGGGCATCTTTTTTTTTTACTAGTAATGGCGGTAATTAGTAACTCTCTGCCTGTCGCCGCCCGCCTCACAGCCTGTCAAGTCTTACTCTCCGGGCCCCGGCTACTATTGGGTGGGAAGCGGAGGAAGATCAACTCCACCAGGGAAGCCAAGGAGATAAACAGGTAGGCAGCTGGCCAAGACTTGAGCCAAGGCAGAAGAACGTACACCCGAAACTGAAGAAATATTCCCTCTGCTCCGATCAGCACATGATTATCAGAAAGAGGCACAGATAATGGCAAAAAAAATCACCCCAAAGCTAGTAGGAGTGGCTGAGCGGGGGTGTGTAATTTAGATTTTTTTTTTTTCTGTTTTCAAAATTGCCCCAGTCCCTGTCCAAATCCAATCCAGGGACAAAACCGGGGACAGACTTTGTCCAGGGACAGTGTCCTCAACCCGGGGACTGTCCCCGGAAACCAGGGATGTCTAGTCACCCTACCTTGCCCACTTATTGTAAAAACCCTACCGACTCCTTCACTTCCCCACCACAGGGAGCATCTTTTTTTCCCAAATCCTGTTTACCATAAACATCCAATATAGGTCAATCCCAGCACTTCTGTGTCACAAGTGACTTCCAATTCTGCCTCCAAGCCTTTGGCCTGGTTTATGTCTTTTCCTCTTCTGTACCCCTAACCTCTCACCTCTGTTTTCTCCCTATTTGCTCCTATTCTCAGCCATCCCAGTGTGTGCTTTGTATCTTTCCCCTCCCTGTCTCTGTGTCTCTCCCACTCTCTCCCTGCAATGCTCATAGTTCTTAGCAGTTACAATGACAGGACAGGATCTGCAAGAGCAGCTTGCAGTCCTCCCACATACCCCCGTCCATCAGCTGCCTCATTCAGCTTCTCTGCCTGGGGAGGGGAGAGAGAGGATCTGCAGCCTCTAACCTCGGCTTCCCTTTAACTGACTAACCTTTCAACTCCACACCCACAGCACTGCGCCAACTCTATACGGGTTTTCCCTATATCGCTAATATCATAGGGACTTCAATTAATTAGATAATAGCAGAACATTGGATAGATCTGCACATGGCGGGTGATATAGGAGGACTAGTAGGACAGCAAAACATGGAAAAGCAATACTCAACATATGGTGCTATCAAGTATATATATGTGAATGTACAATTATTATTATTATACAGGATTTATATAGCGCCAACAGTTTGCACAGCGCCTTACAACATGGGGGAAACAGTACAGTTACAATACAATTCAATACAGGAGGGATCGGAGGGCCCTGCTCAATGAATACAAAGTAATAATGACTACATATGAGCTACAATATATATATATATATATATATATATATATATATTGTGTGAGGGATTCGCTTGGTAGTGGGTGTGTGTGACCCCCTGGATGGGTTCACTACATGCTGAACTATACAGAAAGGCAGTTGAGGATATGGTTTATTCTTCCATATTGCTGGATACAAGTGCAAGCATCCAAATAGCATAAACAAAACAAAACATAAAATAAACCATTGCCACTTGGGGCGTCTACCTTCACCACACAGGAACCTGCCTATGGAGTCTGGCACAGCCTACTGCTGGGCAGACACTGCTGGTCAGACAGCAGAAAAACAATAGTCTTTTTGATTTTTATCACACAGAAAAATCAACAACCACCTCACCTCTTAAGAAGTCTTTCTCACTGCTCTCCTTAAATTAAAAAGCCTCAGGATGCAGCAATCAGTAGTCATCCTTTGAATAACTTATAGAGGCCTTAATTGCCTCATTCTGAACAGCTAAAGTTTTCCAACGCCCTAAATCTTTCTGGCTATTTCTGCAGCCGACACCTAATAGTAATTGGTGAATTGTCTAAACAAGGCAGACATGTATCTCCCGTCTGTGCCAACACCCACAGATTTACCTGACTTCCTGTCACAATATATAATATATATATATATATATATATATATATATATATACACATACACATACATACATACATACAGTGGGGGTTATTTACGAAAGGGAAATCCACTTTGCACTACAAGTGCAAAGTGCACTTGGAAGTGCAGTCCCTGTAGATCCGAAGGGGGACATGCAAGGAAAAAAAATAAGATTTTAGCTTGCACATGATTGGAAGATAAAATGAGCAGAGCTTCCCCTCATTTCAGATCTTCCCCTCAGATTTACAGCGACTCTTCCAAGTGCCCTTGTAGTGCAAAGTGAATTTGCCTTTGGTAAATAACCTCCAGTATCTCACAAAAGTGAGTACACCCCTCACATTTTTGTTAATATTTTATTCTATCTTTTCATGTGACAACGCTGAAGAAATTACACGTTGCTACAATGTAAAGTAGTGAGTGTACAGCTTGTATAACAGTGAAAATTTGCTGTCCCCTTAAAATAACTCAACACACAGCCATTAATGTCTAAATTGCTGCCAACAAAAGTGAGTAAACCCCTAAGTGAAAATGTCCAAATTGGGTCCAATTAGCCATTTTCCGTCCCCGATGTCATATGACTCGTAATTGTTACAAGGTCTCGGCTGTGAATGGGGAGCAGATGTGTTAAATTTGGGGTTATCGCCCTCACTCTCTCATACTGGTCACTGGAAGTTCAACATGGCACCGCATGGCAAAGAACTCTCTGAGGATCTGAAAAACAGAATTGATGCTCTACATAAAGATGGCCTAGGCTATAAGAAGATTGCCAAGACCCTAAAAACTGAGCTGCAGCACCGCGGCCAAGACCACACAGCAGTTTAACAGGACAGGTTGCACTCAGATTAGGCCTCGACATGGTCGAGCAAAGAAGTTCAGTGCACATGATCAGCACAGAATCATATCCAGAGGTTGTCTTTGGTAAATAAACAAATGAGTGTTGCCAGCATTGCTACAGAGGTTTAAGGGTGGGGGGGGGGGGGTCAGCCTGTCAGGGCTCAGACCATACTCCGCACACTTCATCAAATTGGTCTACATGACTGTTGTCCCAGAAGGAAGCCTCTTCTAAAGATGACGCACAAGAAAGCCTGCAAACAGTTTGCTGAAGACAAGCAGACTAAGGACATGGATTACTGGAACCGTGTCCTGTGGTCTGATGAGACCAAGATAAACTTATTTGGTGTCAGATGGTGTCAGGCGTGTGTGGCGGCTACTAGGTGAGGAGTACAAAGACAAGTGTGTCTTGCCTACAGTCAAGCATGGTGGTGGGAGTGTCATGGTCTGGGGCCCCATAAGTGCTGCCGGCACTGCGGAGCTACAGATCATTGAGGGAGCCATGAATACCAACATGTACTGCGACATACTGAAGCAGAGCATGATCCCCTCCCTTCAGAGACTGGGCCGCAGGGCAGTATTCCAACATGATAACGACCCCAAACACACCTCCAAGACGACCACTGCCTTGCTAAAGAAGCAGAGAGTAATGCCTGGTTCATACCTATGCAGGTTGCAGTTTGCACATTCCAGGTGCATTTTGCATATTTCAATAAACATTTTTGATCCATTGAAGTCTATGGAACCAAAAACCTGAAAAAAGTCCCTGATCCCTTCCATTAAATGCACAGATGTGAACTACGTCCATAGGAAACCATGTTAAATGGAGTGTGTTTCTGCAAAACTGAAAACGCACCAAAAAATGCATAGGTTTAAACCAGGCCTTAAGGCATCCTACTGCGCATCTGTGGGGCATCCTCAGATGGAAGGTGGAGGAGCGCAAGGTCTCCAACATCCACCAGCTCTGTGATGTCATCATGGAGGAGGGGACGAGACTCCAGTGACAACTGGTGAAGCTCTGGTGAACTCCATGCCCAAGAGGGTTAAGGCAGTGCTGGAAAATAATGGTGGCCACACAAAATATTGACACTTTGGGCCCAATTAGAACATTTTTAACTTAGGGGTGTACTCACTTTTGTTGCCAGCGGTTTAGACATTAATGGCTGTGTGTTGAGCTATTTTGAGGGGACAGCAAATTGACACTGTTATACAAGCTGTACACTCACTACACAACATTGTAGCAAAGTGTTTTTTCCTAGTATTGGCAGCGATCAGCGACTTATAGCAGGGCTGCAATCTTGCGGCGGACAAATTAGACACTTAACTGATACTTTTGGCACTTTTTGGGGGACCAGTGACACTAATAAAGTAATCCGTGCTAAAAAAATATTCAGGGTTACTGTACTGACACTGGCAGGGAAGGGGTTAACATCAGGGGCGATCAAAGGGTTAAATGTGTTCCCTGGGAGTGATTACTAACTGTGTGGGAGGTGCTTTGACTGGGGGAATCTAAAGATCCTTGTTCCTGCTTAGCAGAAACACAGGATCAACATATTACCCTCTTACAGAACAGCGATCTGCCTTGTTTACATAGGCAGGCTGCAGTTTTGCTTTTTTCCTGAACGATTGGCGGGTCCTGGTGTACATTGTGTCCGCTGGACCCTCTGATTGGCTCCTGCTGTGTCTAATCACAGCAGAAGAGGGTCACCGGCGACACATGCGCACGCCCCAGACCTGGACGCAAAGTGGCCACCTTGCTGCAGTACATCTACGGTGGTTAAAGTGATTTATTAACAAAATAAGTATGGAAACATGGATGGATTGGTGATTTTGTTTTGAATATTAATTTTTTTTTTAAAAAATTACAGTGGCTTGCAAAAGTATTCATCCCCCCCCCCCCCCTGTCTTTTTACATATTTTGCTACATTACAGCCTTTAGTTCAATTTTTTTTTAATCTGAATTATATGTGATGGATCAGAACACAATAGTCTAAGTTGGGGAAGTAAAATTTGAAAAATATATACATAAAACTATTTTTCAGAAATAAAAAACTGATTGGCATGTGCGTATGTATTAACCCCCTTTGTTATGAAGCCCATAAAAAGTTCTGGTGCAACCAATTACCTTCAGAAGTCACATAATTAGTGAAATGATGTCGACCTGTGTGCAATCTAAGTGTCACATGATCTGTTATTACATATACACACTTTGTTGAAGGGCCCCAGAGGCTGCAACACCTAAGCAAGAGGCACCACTAACCAAACACTGCCATGAAGAATAAGGAACTCTCCAAATAAGTAAGGGACAATGTAGTTGAGAAGTACAAGTCAGGGTTAGGTTATAAAAAAATATACAAATCTATGATGATCCCTAGGAGCCCCATCAAATATATCATATCCAAATGGAAAGAATATGGCACGACAGCAAACCTGCCAAGAGACGGCCGCACAACAAAACACGCGGTGCGGCCGTCTCTTGGCAGGTTTGCGGTCGTGCCATATTCTTTCCATTTGGTTATGATTGATTTGATGGTGCTCCTAGGGATCATCAAACAGATCATCAAACATCATACAGATGTACATAGGACGAAAATAAGCCGTACGCTCCATAGAGTTGGGCTTTATGGCAGAGTGGCCAGAAGAAAGACATTACTTTCAGCAAAAAAATAAAATGGCACGTCTTGAGTTTGCGAAAAGGCATGTGGGAGACTCCAAAAATGTATGGAGGAAGGTGCTCTGGTCTGATGAGACTAAACATAAATTTTTTGGCCATTAAAGAAAAAGCTATGTCTGGCACAAACCCAACACATCAAATCACCCAAAGAACACCATCCCCACTGTGAAATATGGTGGTGGCAGCATCATGCTGTGGGGATATTTTTCAGCAGTCAGGACTGGGAAACTGGTCAGAGATGAGGAAAGATGGATGGTGCTAAATACAGGGATATTCTTGAGCAAAACCTGTAGCACTCTGTGTGTGATTTGAGGCTAGGACGGAGGTTCACCTTCCAGCAGCACAGTGACCCAAACACACTGCTAAAGCAACACCTGAGTGGTTTAAGGGGAGACATGTAAATGTGTTGGAATGGCCTAGTCAAAGCCCAAACCTCAATCCAATAGAAAATCTGTAGTCAGACTTAAAGATTGCTGTTCACAAGAGCAAACCATCCAACTTGAAGGAGCTGGCGCAGTTTTGCAAGGAGGAATGGGCAAAAATCCCAGTGGTAAGATGTGGGAAGCTCAGAGACTTATCCAAAGCGACTTGGAGCAGTGATAGCCGCAAAAGGCGGCTCTACAAAGTATTGACTTTAACCACTTAAGGACCGCCGCATGTACATTTACGTCGGCAGAATGGCACCGACAGGCACATCAACGTATATATACGTTGGTGCCTTGGGGGGGATCGGGGGTCCGATCGGACCCCCCCCCGTACATGCGGCGGTCCGCGCGGCTGCAGGAGCGATCCGACAAGTGGGGGTGGCTATCCGTTTTCATCCGCCCCCTCCGGATCGCTCCCAGCCAATGCGCGTGCCCGCCCGCCCTGTCACTTCCTCCTCCTGTGTAAACACAGGAAGGAGGAAGCGACGTGATCTCTCCCTCGGCGTTTGTTTCAAGCGCCGCTGAGGAGAGATCACCACACACCAAGTAAGTCTGCACCAAACAGCACACTTACACACACACAAACACATTTAACCCCCGCGATCGCCCCCCCCCCCCCCTGTCACAGTGTCACTGAATGCAGTAATCATACATGTATGATTACTGTATTTAGTGTCAGTGTGACAAACAGTGTGACAGTCAGTCAGTGTTAGTGTCAGGGTAGCCTCCCCAATAAAGTTTTAACCCCTTGATCACTGCCCTAGTTAACCCTTTCACTCCCTATTGCCAGCGTCACTAAGCGATCATTTTTCTGATCGCTGTATTAGTGTCGCTGTTCCCGCTAGGTAGCTAATTTTTTTTTAATGCGATTTTTTTTTTTACTAAAGACATGTGGCTAAATAAATTTTGGCCTAAATGTTTGACTAAAATTTAGTTTATTGGTTTTTTATTATAACAAAAAGTAAAAAATATTGATTTTTTTTCAAAAATGTCGCTCTATTTTTGTATATAGCGCAAAAAATAAAAATCGCAGATACCACCAAAAGAAAGCTCTATTTGTGGGAAAAAAAGGACGCGAATTTTGTTTGGGAGCCACGTCGCACGACCGCGCAATTGTCTGTTAAAGCGACGCAGTGCCGAATCGCAAAAACCCCTTGGGTCATTTGCCAGCGTATTGGTCCGGGTCTTAAGTGGTTAAGGGGGTGAATAGTTATGCACATTGACATTTTCTGTTATTTTGTCCTAATTGTTGTTTGCTTCACAATAAAAAAAAAAAAACATCTTCAAAGTTGTGGGCTTGTTCTGTAAATTAAATGATGCAAATCCATGTTAATTCCAGGTTGTGAGGCAACAAAACACGAAAAATGCCAAGGGGGGTGAATACTTTTGCAAGGCACTGTATATAGCGTTTTAAGTTTGTGTGCTCAGATACAGTTTAGTTTCGAATTAACAACAGCTAACTCTTTATCTTCTCTCTTTGGTAAATCAAACCATGTAATCACATGTGATAATATCACTTGATAATTCACTTTCAGCATCCCAAGTCGCAGCTTGATGAATCGGGAACATTATACATTATTTATTCTCCCTATTGGTACCTAAAGTCTACGGACATCTTTAGTCAGAAGTATATTTTTCATCTCATCTAAAGACATCTCTGCATTTCCCAGGCTTGAGCAAATTTCACAAAAGAGACTGTCTTAAGAAAGGAGAAATTGTCAGTGTAGCTGGAGCTGATGAATGGGCCTTAGATGAAGGCACGGGCAGGAAATTATATGGAAGGAACGGGAGGGAGCTTGGCAAACAATGGAGGAAAACAAAGAACGGAATTAGCAGAAAGGATTATTTAAGAGAAAGAGAGGAGAGTTATAGCAAAACTTAATTTCAACCATAAAAAGCACATTAACCGGTGAAGTTTTATGGTGGATAAGACTCTGTATGTGTCTGTCGTCTGCCATAAAACCTTTTTAAAAAAAAAAAAAAAAAAATTTTTTTTTTTTTTTTTTTTTTTTTTTTTTTTTAGGGGTCCATTCTTGGCCGCAATCCCCAGGGGCCCGGAGGCCACCAGGGCCCCAGATTTTATAAAAAAATATATTTTTATAAAAAAAATATATTTTTTTAATATATTTTTATTTTATTTTTTATTAAAGTATTGACTGTGGTACATGACGCAATTTGGATATGCCGGGAATAGGCTGGGATTCTAGGTTGGCTTAAAACTGGCTTATACCAGGCATATCGAAACTCTGTGGCCACAAAATTACTCCAGGCTCAGAGACTGTTGGCGACTGATTGATGAGGAAGGACAAAACGTTGTCCCCAGCTACATCACCAAATCTGTTCTTAAAACATCACCCAAATGGTCCTCTTCGCTCTTCCCAAGACCTCCTGCTCTCTAGCCTCCTAATCACATCCTCCTATGCTAGCCTGAGATTGTATGTTGGCTTAATAGGGGCTTATTCCAGGCATATCCAAACTCCGTCATCGGTGGCCACCAAATTACTCCATACTCAGAAGACTGTTGGCGACGGAGTGATGAGCAGGGTAAAAATTCTGCCCCCAGCTACATCACCAAATCTGTTCTTAAAACATCACCCAAATGGTCCTCTTCGCTCTTCCCAAGACCTCCTGATTTCTAGCCTTCTAATCACATCCTCCTATGCTAGCCTGGGTGTCAGGTCACTGGAGGCACGGTGACAAGTGTACCCCATAGGAGACAGGGATGCACCACAAGATAGTGAACCCTTGGCCGACTGCTGCGATCGGAGGAAGCGTAACCTAGGATCACCCAGGGCGTGGGGTCTAAGGCCCAGCTTGTCTTCACCAGAGCTCCTAGTGGTGGGGATGGTCTTGGCCGCAGTTGGGTCCAGGTCGTGACCCCCCGAGATCCCCTAGGCTACACTCCCCAGGAGGAGAAAGGAAGTCGCAGTAGAACAAACGGTGACGGAAGCCGAGGTCGGGGTAACTGGCAGACAGGGATAACAGAGGACAGGGACAAGCTGAATCGGTACACTAGAAGTAAACGAAGCACAGCAAACAGGAACTAGGCAAGAACACTGTTGAACAGCACCGCAGACCTGCGGTGCGATGGTGAATAAAGACTTCCTGTGATGGCCTGGGTGGAGCCCTACAGGAAGAGGAAGTGATGAAAGAGGAAGCCAGGAGAGGGTCAAGCCTCTAATGCACACATGGACACAGGTAAGTGCCAGAGCTAATGCATATCCATGACACTAGGATTGTATGTTGGCTTATCAGGGGCTTATTCCAGGCATATCCAAACTCTGTCATCGTTGGCCACCAAATTACTCCATACTCAGAAGACTGTTGGCGACGGAGTGATGAGGAGGGTAAAAATTCTGCCCCCAGCTACATCACCAAATCTGTTCTTAAAACATCACCCAAATGGTCCCTTTCGCTCTTCCCAAGACCTCTTGCTCTCTAGCCTCCTCATCACATCCTCCCATGCTAGCCTGGGATTGTATGTTGGCTTAAAGGGGTTGTATGGGTTCAGTTTTTTTTTATGTTCCAATGATTTTTTTTTAAGTTTTACAATACAAAAATATAACAATCTCGACTTTTCATTGTACAGTATCAATACAGCACTTGGGAACCATATAACTTGGGTCCTGACTCTTGAGTCCCAATCATATCATCTATAATTACTAAAAAGAAATTTGAGTGTGGACTGGGTCACATTAGCACAACAAAATACCCTGCACAGGTCCACTGAGACCAGGACTTCAAGCCCCTCTCATATTCTGGGCCTCGGCAGGTAGTCAACCCGCTCAGAAGAGCTGTCCCCCCATTGACCTAACGGGAGGGTTCAACTCCTCCAATCATGCGGGCGCCCAGTTAGCACGAACTGACAATGATCATTTATGAGCAAACAAACCTCTAAGGCCTGGATCTGACCCCAAAAGCATGAAAGCAAAAAGAATAGAAGGGATGAAGAGATAGAGGGGAAGAAACAAAGTGAGGGAAAAGGGGTTGGGGGGTAGGGGGCGGAGCCACGGCTCATCACCCAGAAACCCATAATGCAAAAATAAAGCTAGACTGCGACCGCCCTAGGATCTTTCGCAAGATATTGAATCCATGGGTCCCACACTTTATGAAATAACTTCATTTTATCTTGCAGTAATGCTGGCAACCTTTCATTTAACATTAGTCAAGTTAGTTTGCCTTTAAGCTGTTCGAATGGCATAGCAGAAGACTTCCAATCTCTAGCTATGTTATCTTTGCAGAAACGAATATGAATGCAAGAAGCCGCCAGCGAAATTTGGAGGCTTCTACCACCCCACTGCCCAGTACTGCTTGCTTCGCTGACTTTGACAGAGTTATCTGGGTAAGGGTTTAAATAAAATTGTAAACCCTAATCCAAAACCTCCTAAACTTGGGGTACGTCCACCATATGTGATAGGTGGTGCCGATTTGGCCACTTTTTTTTTTTTTTTTAAACAAACATTACCTCCACTGTGCAGTTCGTTTTGCACAGGGTGGCTCCGATCCTCGTCTTCTGGGGTTCCGGAGGGGGTTACCTTGCGAGCGCGCTCCCATGTGATACACTCGGCAGCCATAGCTGTCAAGTGTATGACTGTCTCCGCCCCCTCGGCGTGCAGCATCATTGATTTGATTGACAGCAGCGGGAGCCAATGGCTGTGCTTCTATCAATCTAACCAACGAACAGCCGAAGGAGCTATTTGGATAGCGACGTGTGAACGAGTCCACGGAAGTTCGGGGCTCAGGTAAGTAAAACGGGGGCGAGGGGGGGGGGGGACAAAGAGTGCAAGATGTTTTTTCACCTTAATGCATAGAATTCATTAAGGTGAAAAAACACAAAGCTTTACAACCACTTTAACATGGGCTTATTCCAGACATATCCAAACTCCGTCATCGGTGGCCACCCAATTACACCCAATTACTCCAGACTCAGAGAAGATGTTGGTGATGGAGTGATGAGGGAGATGACAACTCTGCCCCCAGCTACATCACCAAACATGTCTTAACCACTTCCCGCCCGGTCAATGGACAATTGACGTCCGGGAAGTGGTTGTGAAATCTTGACTGGACGTCTATTGACGTCCTGCAGGATTTCATGCCGGCGCGCACCCGTGGGGGCACGCAGCGCGGCGATCGGTGATGCGGGTTGTCAGTCTGACACCCTTCATCTCCGATCTCGGTAAAGAGTCTCCGGCGGAGGCTCTTTACCACATGATCAGCCGTGTCCAATTACGGCTGATCACGATGTAAACAGGAAGAGCCGTTGATGGACGCGAGCCGATCGGAGGCTCTCCTGACAGGGGGGGTTCGCGCTGATTGGCAGCCCCCCCTCGGATGCCAAAACTGGACCACCAGGGAAGCCCACACTGGACCACCAGGGAAGGGCAGAAAAAAAGAGGACAATAAATAAATAATAATAAAAAAAATGCAGTACAAAAATAAAAAAAGGCAGTAAACAAAAAAAGAATCGGATTAGATTCCATCAGATATCCGATCGTGTGTGCGAGGCTTTAGTGCTATATAAATCCTGTGTAATAATAATTTTAATCACAAATCTCACAAATCTGGAGGATGGCAGACTAGGAATTACAGCGTATCTAAACCCAAAAACAAAACAATGATTTGTGCTGGAGAAGGGGATTGGACAGGGGGGAAATTGTGCTAGGAAGAGGGATTTGGGAAGAGGAGAATGATTTGTGATGGGAGGAGTGATTTCAGGGGGATTGGGGAATATGTGCTGGGAGGGGGTGATTTGGGGGGTGAGAAGATTTCTGCTTAGTGGGAGGATTTTTGTGGGTGTGGGGTGGTTAGTGTTGGAAGGGGGGATTTGTGCTGGGAAGTGGGATTTGGGAAATGGAGGGTTTGTGCATGGAAGGGGGAATGGGGGGCGAAGAGGATTTGTGCTGGGAGGGAGGACACAGATCTGTGCGGGAGGGAGGATTTCAATAGATTTGGAGAAGGATTTGTACCGGAAGGAGAGGGAGTTTTTGCATATTTTTATTTGGGGTTTGCAGAGGGAATATTTTGCTTGCAGATGTGTGAAATTCTTTTTGTCTGGACATTTCTGCTGAGGGAGGAAAGTGGGGGAGAGCATTCCCTGCAGGGGAAATTTTGTACACTCCTGACCCCTGTGCTTACACATCTTATACCCCTGCACTTTGCATTATGTACTCTCAAATGCAGCACTGGCCATATCATTTTGTGCGTTACATAATCTTGATCCTTTCACCCTGTGCTTTACACACCCCCGACCCATGTGATCTGTGCCTTACAGACTCCTGCACTATATAATATATTGTACATAACATACCCCAGCGCCGCCATCAGGGGGGTACAGGCAGTCAAGGGCGGACTGACAACTCATGGGGCCCCCGGGCTTACAGATGGCCACCATGCCAGAAGGCAGTGCAGAGGCGGGGTAGCTAAAATCTCTGGATTTTCACATCAAAAGCATGTCGGTATCGGACATATCAGGGACAGATGTAAAAAAACACAGATTTTTACATACTGTCCCTGGTTTTACTGAACCTGGCAACCCTGATGGGGCCCCTAGCGGCATTGGGCCCTCGGGCAGTGCCCGAGTGCCTCAATGGTCAGTCCGCCCCTGCAGGCAGTACACCTGTAAGGGGCCCCCTTTTTTTTTATATATATATCTTTTTATTTACACGTCCAGCTCCGCCCTCCTACAGTTAGAAACACATATGAGGTACACTAAACCCCTACAGTGCCCCCTAGTGGTTAACACAAAAAGTGAACCTCCGCTTTTCGGAAACCCTCCCCCCTCCGTTGTCACATTTGAAAGCTTTCAGGGGGGCGGAGGATGTCAATTACAGCCTATGGCAGTGGCACTGTATCTGTAGGGAGCATGAGCCCAACAGAGGATCTTTCAGTCCTTCAGCAGACCAGTTCATGCCATGTGAAGATCTTCTGGGAGCCACTGAAAAAAACATTGCATGCCCACCCTGGGCATACCTGGGTCTAACCCTTCTTCCGTTTCCTGCAAACCTAGAAATACACTTTAATGAGCTCTCACTCCTCCTGGATTCTCCATCTCCTAAGGCCCCTTTCACACCAGCAGACCGTATGTCCGCTTTTTCATCCATCCTTCTGCGGATGAAAGAGACATGCATTGGTCCCTATGAGAACGCGGGTGTCGGTGGATGAACATCCGGTGACACCTGATCTCGCCCGCTTCCGTATTCCTCCGATTCTGCAGACAGAAGAAAACCCTATTTTTCCTTCCGTCTGCTGATCGGATTGGGTGAACACGGACAGATGGTCCGTGTTCATCCGATCCCCTCATAGGGGAGAGCGGAGAAAAGACAGGGCGGTCCCTGCACAGTGTGCGGGGACCGCCCTGTCATCTGCTGGCTCAGCAGGGATCAACGGACCGATACCCGCTGAGCAAGCGGAGGTTCACAGGGCGGATTATTAATGATCCACCCCGTGTGAAGGGGCCCTAATTATACTGTACCCATTCAGCTTTGTTTTCTTTGACAGCTTATAACAGCTTTTTATTATGTATTGGAGGATGGCCAGAGACGATAAGTGAGGTCAATAACCACTTTTGAAGAAAACTATTTACAAGTAATCAATATTTAATTTAACTCTCTGCGTAACACATCAGCTCACATAGTTCTGCAAAAAAAAAATGTACATATATAATTGCTACAAAGTCCCATTATTATAAGTCACTTTGTCATTTCAATCTTCAACCGGTTATGATTTCCAAAAGGTGTCAAAATGATCACATTTCCCTTCTGTGCAACCATGGCAACAGCAGTATACAGTTTTCAGATACAAATTTTCAGAATGCCCAGAATACAGAAAGTCATTGAACAGGCAGTGCTATTTGTGGCAACAACGCTGATGTCCTTGAGTTTCATACTTTAGAAGTGGGTGCAGCCAGTGAATTGTTTCTTATTCTACCACGAAAACGAATAGTGTGCCTTCAATGAGGGAAAACCTCCCACTTTGTACTCACCTCACCTCAGAAGCAGGTACAAATCTGCTTTAAAATGTGTTTAGAGTGTATTTATTAACCACTTAAGGACCCCTTCACGCCGATATACGTCGGCAGAATGGCACGGCTGGGCACAAGCATGTACATGTACGTCCTGTTTAAGTGCCAAGCCGTGGGGCACTTAAACAGCACCGAAGCTCCGTGACCGTGCCCGCGGGACCCGATCACCACCGGTGTCCCACGATCGATCACCGGAGCTGAAGAACGAGGAGAGGTGAGTGTAAACACACTTTCCCCGTTCTTCATTGTGGCAGTGTCAGTGATCGTCTGTTCCCTGATATAGGGAAAGACGATCACTGATGTCACATGTCCAGCCCCGCCCCCCTACAGTTAGAAACACATATGAGGCACACTTAACCCCTACAGTGCCCCCTAGTGGTTAACTCCTAAATTGCAATTGCCATTTTCACAGTAATGTGTCAAAATTGTCCAAAGTTTCCGCCATAATGTCGCAGTCACGAAAAAAAAAAAAAAAACGCTGATCGCCGCCATTAGTAGTGAAAAAAAAAATATTAATAAAAATGCAATAAAACTATCCCCTATTTTGTAAAGACTATAAATTTTGCGCAAACCAATTGACCAAAAATATATAGAAGAATACGTATCGGCCTAAACTGAGGAAAAAAACGTTTTTTTATATATTTTTAGGGGATATTTATTATAGCAAAAATTAAAAAAATTTAGTTTTTTTTTCAATATTGTCGCTCTATTTTTGTTTATAGCGCAAAAAATAAAAACTGCAGAGGTGATCAAATACCACCAAAAGAAAGCTCTATTTGTGGGGAAAAAATGACGCCAATTTTGTTTGGGAGCCACGTCGCACGACCGCGCAATTGTCAGTTAAAGCGACGCAGTGCCAAATCGCAAAAACTGCCCAAGTCTTTTACCTGCATACTGGTCTGGGTCTTAGGTGGTTAAGAAAAAAGGGATGTTGCCCTCATATATTTCTCTCTACAGGTTTCCTTAAGGGCTAATTTACACTAGCTTTGGGGGGTAAAACTGGCATTATAGCATTGGGCTCTGGTGTTTAGCTGCAAGTGGAGGACACAGGTGTTGCATCCAACCCTGCTGCTGGCAACCCGTCAAACTCCATTAGATGCTGACAGCTCCTGCGGCTGGACGGGGCACCTATTGGTATGAACATTTAGAGCTTTATGCAGCCAGGGACGAACGCTTGGAATTATAGAAGTCTGCATTCAGGTCCTTTGGGATAGGATATGGGATCCTCAGTTAACCAGAATTATGCTGCAACTTTCCTTTGCTCAATATTTGTTATTCCACCCTCTCCCTTCCACCCCAAAGATTGTTAAAAGAGAAGTACAGTATTTTTTATATTTTTTTCCCCCAATCATACTTACCTCGGTGGATGGACTCATCGGAGCTCTGAGCAGTGGAGGGGGAGCGGCCGCCTCAGCGTCTTAATGGCTTGCTGAGACAGCCATGAATCAGGGCAGCTGGAGGATCCAGACATGGAAGTCGGGATGACGTGCTGCTACCACTGATGGCAGTAAAGTCAGCGGAGAGCGGACTTCAGACCGCTCTCTGCTGAAAACAGAAGAGATGCCCAGCCTAAAATGCTCAGGATGGACTTCTGCTTTAAGGTAATTGTAAAATCTGTATAAATCTGATCCCATCCGATCCGCCAGACAGATGGAAAATAGGGTCACCATCCGTCTGGACTTCACAGACAGGCTAAGATTGGATAGCAGCGGGCATAGCTCCCAACTGTTCCTGATTTCGAGGGACTGTCCCTCATTTAGAGCAATGTCCCTCTGTCTCTCATTCCTCTTCATTTGTCCCTCATTTTGGTCTGATCCATATAGTTGTATATAAAATGCACCTTTTATCTTTCAAATAGTGTTCTCCAGAGCTAAACCTTTCATCCAAATTCTAAATTGCTGCATTTGTACATTTTAAAAGCCAATATAAAAGAATAGTAGTGGTAAAAAAAAGGCCTTGTGGATTTAATAAACCTTTTTTGGGGGGTTAATTCTCCTTTAAGGGGGTGTGGCAGGGGGCGTGTCCTATGCCTACATAATTTGTTTGTAGGTATCCCTCATTCCCATCTAATGTTAGGAGGTATGGCAGCGGGTGTCAGCTGATGTGGCCCCGCTGGTATCTGCTGCTCTATAGGAGTGAATGGAATCTTCGATCAGGTCTGACAGGCGGACCTGATCGGAAAGCCTATGTGAAAGGGGCCTAAAGTCTCGTACACACGATCGGACTTCGAACCAACTTTTCCGTGGATTTTTGTCCGAACGCCGTTGGCCGTGAACTTGTTCTGCATACACACGGCACAATATTTTCGGCCAACATTCACTAAATCACGTGGTTTTTCAGCTCTTTACTGCCACCCTTTGGGCAACTTCTGCTATTGTTGTCTGATGTTTAACATTGGTTCTGAGCATGCGTGTTTGTACTTTGGATTTTAGTTCGATTGTACACATTCGGATAAACCAACGTAACAGTTTTAATCCCCAACAGTTGGTAAACATGAAGAGCCAACTTTTGTTGTCCTTAATTCAGCCAACAATTGTCTGATGGAGCATACACACGGTCGGAATATCTGACACAACACGTCCGTCAGACGATTATGGCCACAAAGTTGGATCGTGTGTACAAGGCTTTAGATTAACTAAAACTAGAGAATGAAAAATCTGGTGCAGCTGTGCATAGAAACCAATCATCTTCCAGGTATTTCGTCAAAGCTCGAATAAGCTGAAGATAGAAGCTGATTGGCTACCATGCACAGCTGCGCCGTATTTTGCACTGTCCGGTTTTAGTAAATCAACCTTAAAGGGTCTTGCGCCAAAACCCAGCAGCACTGAGATCCCAGCCCCGGGAACCCATTCTGGCCTGGACACAGTGAACAGGAACACATTTCTATTAAAGAACGCATCTCACCTCCTCCTCGTCAAGCATAAGAAGCTGGTTTCCAGAGATGACACAGTATCGTGGATTCCAAGCAGGGCGGTCATACGGAGAGGTGACATAGGGCATTCGATGCATGGGGGGTCCTCGAGCATCTAAAGAGAAGAAAATTGTCCTTAGTCTATATCGATCAATATATTGAAAGCATAGTCATTATTAGGGGTCTAAATTTTGTTTTTAGACATACATGTGAACATGAGATGATGAGTGTAACTAAAACTGTGTTCGTGTTCCAAAGCTCTGTGTCTGCATACTGTATATAAATGTTTAGGTATGTGGATGGAGCAGTGTTGCCAACCGCCAGTATTTTTACTGGCAGCCAGTAAAAAATTGGCACTTTTCTCTTGCCAGTAAATGCCAGTAAGAGGAAAGGGTTGCCACTAAAAAATATGGCTGCGGCTTGGAACTGTGCATATGCAGCTTGGGTCCGGAGGCGGCGGAGACCATCCAAGTGCCTGCTACAGTGTGTTTGGGCGGTGCCGGTGGGGGGGGCGGGTCTGGTGGAGGAGGTGTCTGACTGTGTCATATGATGTCATGGTGCAAGGGAGCCGAGCGGCCAGAGCCTTGTGTGCTGGTCTGCAGGACGGGAGTAAGGCAAGCCAGGTGTGGGACTGTCAGTGCTGTTTGGACTGGAGGGGACGGAAGTGACCACCTGGCATGGAAAAATAATGTCACTGTGAATCAGTAGGGGACGTGTGGTGTCGGTGATCTGTACACTGCTGCACACTGCTCTCAGTATCACTGAGACAGGCCCGGACTGGCCATAGGGCATACAGGGCATATGTCCGGTGGGCCGCGGCAGGCCACAGATCATGTCTCTGTAATGTAGGGGGGTCTGTATGGGCTGTAATGTAGAGGGGGTCTGTACTGTAGGGGGGGTCTGTACTGTAGGGAGGGGACCTGTACTGTAGGGAGGGGTAGGGAGGTGCTGTAGGGAGGGGACCTGTGCTGTAGGGAGGGGGTCTGTACTGTAGGGAGGTCTGTGTAACATGCAGGTTGTCCAGAACTGTTAAAGGAGTGTCTATGTAATGTTAAAGGGTCCAGTGGTGCAGGGTGCTGTGTAATGTAAAGGGGTCCAGAGGTGCAGGGCGCTGTGTAATGTAAAGGGGTCCAGAGGTGCAGGGTGCTGTGTAATGTGCACGGTGATGTGTAATGTAAAAATGTACAAAGGTGCTGAAACCCCACATTCCATCAATAACCCCCCCCCCCCCCCCGGACTGCTCAGTCTAAAATGCCCGGGCCCATTTTTTGTCCCAATCCAGGCCTGCTGTGAGAGTCAATTTTATGAGTGCATTGCCTATTCTAATGTATTGCCCTCCTGAGTCCTGTCCCTTAGCTACTTACTTGAGTCCGAGTACAAGTACCAATACTTTTTTTCAAGTACTCGCCGATACCAATTACCGATACTTTTTTTTATGTCATGTGACAGTGGCAGTATTTTTTTTTTATTATTTCAATTTTTTTATTATTATTTATTGCAATTTGTTTTTCCTTTTTTTAATCAGCCCTGTTGGGGGTCTTTGGAGAGAGATCAGGGGTCTTAACAGACCTCTGACATCTCCCCTTTAAGACAGAGAAAGGGACTAAGGACACAGATTCCCCAGTCCCTTTCTCAGCAGCCTCCGCTAAAATGAATGGAGAGAAGCTCATCTCCATTCATAAACTGAAGCATCGTAAACACAGGTTACGATGCTCAGCTATGTGAATGGACAGAGTCCAAAAGGTGCGCAAAAGTTAGGAGCCATTTTCTACCTTCGCTCTCCATCCTGACAAATTGAGGGGGGAGAGCGGCATGAAGGGGGAGAAGACGGCACGGAGGGGGGAGAAGACAGCAGGGGGGGAGAAGGCAGCACGGAGCACGGGGGGAAGAAGGCAGCACGGAGCACGGGGGGAAGAAGGCAGCACGGAGCACGGGGGGAGAAGGCAGCACGGGGGCAGAAGGCAGCACGGGGGCAGAAGGCAGCACAGGGGGAGAAGACAGCACGGGGAAGACTTGCAACTCCCCTGCCGCACTGATCACCCTGACTGCCCAGATATCGGGTGAAGCATCGCAGCATTTCCCCGAGTACTCGGGGAAATGCTCGGTATCGGTACTGATATCTATACTAGTATCGGTATCGGGACATCCCTACTAATAAGTTACAGGTACACATTGCCTCTACCCAAAGCTAAAAAAAAAAATAGTTTTTATATACAGTAAAACCTTGGATTGCGAGCATAATTCGTTGGAAGAAATGGAAGAAATTCGCTGGAAGAAAGCTTATAATTCAAAGCACTTGTATATCAAAGCAAATTTCCCCATAAGAAATAATGGAAAAATCAAATGATTTGTTCCACAGCCTTTTATTCATAAATTCTTCAGTTTATAGTCCATATAAAAAGATTATAGCAATGTGATAGGATGTGTAACCATAAAATGTCCATTCACAAATGGAAGCCTCCACATGGGGATTAGAGGCAAAATCCAGCAGGAGCTCCAGAGTTTAAAAAGAGAAGAGAGGCGACTCTAATGCCTTATACACACACGATAGGAATTTCCATCAAGATAAACTCAGACGGATTTTTCTGACGGAATTCCGTTCAAGCTGTCTTGCATACACAATGTCACACCAAATTCCGACCGTCCAAAACACAGTGACGTACAACACTACGACGAGCCGAGAAAAAGTAAGTTCAATGCTTCCGAGCATGCGTCGATGTGATTCTGAGGAATTTCCGATAGAAATGTTTTTCATCAGAAAAAAAAAGAACAAAAAACTCCGATGGGGCACACACACTGTCGGAATATCCGATGAAAACTTTCCGTCTGACTTTTTCCATTGGAAATTACGATCGTGTGTACAAGACATAAGTGTAGCAATATTTTGCTAAATGTTGTACCTTCATTAAATGTAACCATATTGCATCACTTAGAGGGTCCTCTCTTCTCTTTTATACTCAGTTATGACATGACACTAACTCTTATATCAAGACACCGCTTGTATATCAAGTCAAAAGTTATTAAAACATTTTGCTTGTCTTGCAAAACGCTCTCAAACCAAGTTACTCTCAAAGCTGCTATAAAATGTAGGGGGTGTCTGAGCCAATAGTTGGGCTCAGACTTTACAAATTTCATGTAAAATTAGCCTCTGTTCTGGCTGTGGTTGTGCTTGATAGAAGTTTTCCCCTGTTGCCTGTAGGTGGCGTTACCACCTCGGGTCCATGTTGAAATTTGTGGCAAACCATGGTGTGCTAAGTGACCCTTCTCGGCAGCAGCCCAGTGGGAGTGATCCCCCCGCTGTGCATGCTGGGAAGTGGTACTTACGGGTCAGATGCTGTTTTTCAGGGTCCTTCATCTCGTGGCCCGCCTGGCACGAGGCATGTGTGTGTGATTTCAGGCCCGGGGACCACGTTGGTCCAAGGCTGCATCTCTATCAGGTAGGCCCAGCTATGCTGGCTGGGGCCTATGGTTCTACAAGGGATCCCAAGCTGTCCATCCAAGTGGGGGAAGCTGCTTAACGAAGGAAACCAGGGGTGGACCTGCCCTGGAGGAGACCAAGCAAGGCAAGCTGATATCTCGGGATAGGCCTGGTGTCCTTGTTATAAAAGAGATCCACTATTCAATTTGTCTTAGAGTCCGCCGGACTGGCCTAACCACCTCAATATTGGGCCCTTTCACCCCCTTCCTGCCCAAGCCATTTTTCAGCTTTCATCGCTGTCACAATTTGAATGACAATTGCGCGGTCATACAACACTTTACCCAAATTAAATTTCAATAATTTTTTTTCCCCACAAATAGAGCTTTCCTTTGGTGGTATTTGATCACCTCTGCGGTTTTTATTTTTTTCGCTATAAACAAAAGAAGAGCGACAATTTTGAAAAAAAAAAAAAAATGTTTTACTTTTTGCTATAACAAATAACCCAAAAAATATATAAACAAACACATTTTTTCCTCAGTTTTGGGCGATACATATTCTTCTACATATTTTTGTAAAAAAAAAAAAATCGCAATAAGCATATATTGATTGGTTTGCGCAAAAGTTATAGCGGCTACAAAATAGAGGATAGATTTATAGCATTTTTTTTTATTTATTTTTTTACTAGTAATGGCGAACAGTGCTATAAATATGCACTGATTACTCTGTAAATGTGACTGGCAGGAAAGGGGTTAAACACTAGGAGGCGATCGAGGGGTTAAATCAGTGTTTCTCAATTCCAGTCCTCACGCCCCCCCCCCCCCCCCCCAACAGGTCATGTTTTCAGGATTTCCCTAAGATGAAAAGGCTGTGGGAATTACTAAGGCAGTGAAACTGATCAAATCACCTGTGCAAAATAATGGAAATCCTGAAAACCTGACCTGTTGGGGGGCGGGGGGCGTGAGGACTGGAATTGAGAAACACTGCCTTAGTTAAATGTGTACCCTAGTGAGTGATTCTTACTGTGGGGGCTGACTGGGGGAGGTGACCGATCGGTGTCCCTATGTACAAGGGACACAGCATCGGTCTCCTCTCCCTGAGAGGACGTGGATCTCTGTCTTTACCCCCAAACAGCCGGGTGGCTGTTTGGGGGCACGTTTGGCTTCACTGAAGGAATGTTAGCAAGAGCAATTTGGCCACACCCACTGGCACGCTCTGTGTGCTACATTACTACTATCCTTGGGGCACCCAAATGTATCCCAGGTCTTTTATAATCCTATAGCAGTGATGGCGAACCTTGGCACCCCAGATGTTTTGGAACAACATTTCCCATGATACTGTACTACACTGCAGAGTGCATGAGCATCATGGGAAATGTAGTTCCAAAACATCTGGGGTGCCAAGGTTCACCATCACTGTCCTTTAGTGTTTACTGCAAAGAAAAAAAAAAAAAAGAATTGCCTTGTGCCGCAAAAGTGTTCAGGTTTTGCTTGAAGAAAAGGTGGCAACCCCAGCATAGCATAAGCATTGTTGCCTAACGGCGCCGAAGTCCTAGCTTCAGGTCTCATGAGGTGGCACTATCTGCATGGAGTCCAAAAGTTTTTTGCAAATCAGTGCGGGTTTCCTTTCAACACTGGGGCTTCCCCTGGTCATAGGAAAGGAGCCACATGTCTGCTTATCAAGAACACATTTCAATGCCAAGGTCTGCCGCAATCCTGATATGATGGGTGGGAAGGAAGCACACAGATTGTATTGCCTCCTCACCGCCTGCTTTAATCCCTTGAAGCTTACAGTAGCGCTCCGCAATAACATTGCATTGCATGAGGTTGCTGGGCACCCCCATTTAATAGGCCGCGTTCACTAGGGGATACTGTAATTGACGGATCAATTCTCCTAAGCTGTGATGCTTGCATTGGGGCCACAGAAAATGTACACATCCCTCCGCTGGGGGGGCCTTAAAGCTACTGCTATGCTACGGTTAGCAAGGCCCAAGGCTTAGGGTTGCCACCTGGATTCACCTGGACAGATCGGGTTCGGAATTATGCATCCGGGTTTCAGACTGTCTGAGACCCAGACATTATTCAGACTGCGATTTTTAATCGGGACTGCGATATTGCGGCTGACACATGGGACACATTTGACACATCTTTGGGACCATTGAAAATTATACAGCGATTAGTGCTATAAAAATGCACTGATTACTGTATGTCACTGGCAGGGAAGGGGTTAAAACTAGGGGGCAATCAAGGGATTAACTGTGTTCCCTAGGTGTGTTCTAAGGGCCCTTTCACACGTGCGGACATTATGGCCCAGGTTCTCAAAGAAGTTACGTCGGCGTATCTCGAGATACGCCACGTAACTTCTAGGAATGCGCCGGCGTATCTTTTTTCTGTATTCAGAAGGCAAGATACGCTGTAATTTTGCTAAGATCCGACCGGCGTAAGTGTCTTACGCCGTCGTATCTTAGTTGCATATTTACGCTGTTAGCTAGGTGGCGCTTCCGTTGATTTAGGCATTGAATATGCAAATGAGCTAGATACACTGATTCACGAACGTACTTGCGCCCGGTCGCATTTTTTTTACGTCGTTTGCGCAAGGCTTTTTCCGGCGTAAAATTACCCCTGCAAATATGAGGCGTGCGCAATGTTAAGTATGAACGTCGAAACAGCATCGAATTTTCCGTTGTTTACGTCGTTTGTCTAAAACCTTTGCGAATAGGGCTTTGCGTAAGTTACGTTCACGTCGAAACCAATGAGTATTTGCGGAGTAATTTTGAGCATGCGCACTGGGATACGTCCACGGACGGCGCATACGTCGTTCGTTAGAAACGTCATTTACGTGGGGTCATGGTTGATTACCATACAACACGCCCACTCCAAGCCTACTTTGAATTACGCAGGCTTACGCCGGCCAATTTACGCTACGCCGCCGTAACTTAGGACGCAAGTGCTTTGTGAATACGGCACTTGCCTCTCTAATTTGCGGCGGCGTCCGCACAAAGATACGCCTCTGTATGTGAATCTACCCCTATATCCGTATTTCATACGGGATTTCATTCGGGATGAAATACGGACATACATGTATCCCTATAGGATAGCGGGTGTTAGCCAGGGCTCAAGTCCTGCGGGAATGCGTGGGAACGGAGTTCCTGTACTTTTTTCACAGCAGGAACTCAGTTCCCTTTGCAGAACTAGAGCAGCCGAGCCGCCCGAGCCAATCCTTCACTAAGCGGCGATGCCCAGCTCGAGTCACTGTCAGGGGCAGGCAAACCTTAGTAATCCTTTGTTACTGGCCGCTTCCTGTATATGGATTCATCGGGTAGTGTGTGGGTATTCCGTCACTTCCTCGATGCCGCAATGTCTCCTGGGAGCTTTTGTCTCAGGAGATATTGCGGAGGTCTGACGCGAGGTATCGCGGGATTTAGAAAGGTAACTTGTGAATACCCGCACACTACCTGATGAATCCATATATATAAAGGTACAGTGGATCGGAAAAAAAAAACATGCGGTTTAGTAATTATGCATATGAGCGTATCATTTTTATTTTTTTGGGTGGGGGAGTGTATTTTGGGTGGGGGTTTCCACACTTTTTTCCCCAGGACCCCTGATGTTACCGGATGAACATCCGCTGACACCCAATCTCATCGTCTCGGCTATGGTCCAATTCTACAGACGGAGGAAAATCCTATTTTTCCACCCGTCTGCGGATCGGATCGGGTGAACATGGACAGGCGCCAGCGGTCCTTGTTCATCTGATCCCCCCATAGAGGAGAGCGGAGATCTGACAGGGCAGTCATTGCACAACACGTACGATGGCACTATAAAGGGGAAGTACTATTCGGATGGCGTCACCCTTGGGGCTGCTTTTGCATTAGTAAAAATTTGGTGAGAGATGATTCGCGCTTTTCAGTCCGTTACAGCGTGACGAATGTGCTATCTCCATTACGAACGCTAATTTTACCAGAACGAGCGCTCCCGTCTCATAACTTGCTTCTGAGCATGCACGTTTTAAATATCCCATTTAAAAAAATATATATATATATATTTTTTTTCAGTTTAGTCCGATACGTATTCTTCTACATTTTTTTGGTAAAAGAAAAAAAATCGCAATAAGTGTATAGTAATTGGTTTGCACAAACGTTATAACGCCTACAAAATAGGGGATAGAATTATTACTTTAAAAAAAAAAAAAAATTGTTTACTAGTTATGGCGGTGATCTGCGATTTTTGTCATGACTGCGATATTACGGCGGACACATCGGGCACTTTTGACAAATTTTTGGGACCATTCACATTTATACAGCGAACAGTGCTATAAATATGCACCGATTACTGTATAAATGTGACTGGCAGGGAAGGGGTAAACACTAGGGGGCCAGAAAGGGGTTAAATATGTACCCTGGTAGTGATTCTTACTGTGGGGGGATGATACTGACTGGGGGAGGTGACCGATGGTTGTCCCTATGAACAAGGGACACGCCACCTGTCTCCTCTCCCTAACAGGATGTGGATCTCTGTGTTTACACACAGAGATCCACGTCCCTGGCTCTGTGACTGCCGATCGCCGGTGCTTGGCGAACATCGCGGCCACCAGCCACGCCCATCGGTACCTGTGTGATGCGGCGGGCGTGCGCGCACCTCGGAGGCCGTACATGGACGGTCTCCCGGCAGATTAGAGCCAGGATAGATTGTGGTTAATTTATAGAAGGAAAAACGCATGATAAGAGTCCATGGGCCGCGCACCCCGAAATGCAAAAACAGAAATGGAAAGGTCCCCCAGTGGGGTTTTTAAGCGGCATGATGTACAAAGTGTAGGAAATTATAATTTAGAGATAAAATCTTTACTGGATATATATGTAGCTTGTGGTTAATGACATAAAAAAAAAAATGTCATTTTTAACATCGTGAAAAATGGTTGTGTGTATGCGGCATTAGTGTCATGAACTCAACTGAAATGAACAAACAAACAATCATTATAAACGCTGATCCTCACTTTTCTCAGAAATCATATGACCAAATAACTTGGCTTTTTTATTATGGGGGCATCATTTTGTTTTGTTTTTTAACACAGCTGCTTAATAACATTTAGAAAATAGGTAACCACTAAGAATTGTATAATAATATAAGGTTTGATAAATAAAGAAAAAGATAAAGATAAATAAAAGATAAATAAAGATAAATAAAGATAAAAAAATAGATACAATTTTGCAATCTGCAAAGGACTGGTAAGGCTATATCAACAATTGTTCATAATGTGCAATTGCAGCGCACCCTAGACACTGATATACTGCGCACACAATCGCACACATCGCACAAACACCCTGGCAGTCAGAGGAAGAAGGGTGACATCCTGTGGGCACTCATTGGAATTAACTGCCTGCTTTAACAGTAAGTGAGATGTGGTTTCTATTATTCGGATTTACTAAAGCAGTTGATGAAAGTGAGCGGGAGGGTATTTAGCACTCAAGATAAAAGTGACAATAGTATACTGGCCAAAGACCAGGAGTTAAAAAATAAACACACAAGTAATAGCAAGACACCGAAACAACAAATGATCACAAAATACAATACCGATACCGACCGCAAAACGGAATGTCACTGAAGGATCACAAACCATAAGGCCTCATTCACCCGTCGTGTAGCTGCTTGCGATTTTGTGTGGGTGCTTTTTATGCAATGTTTTTGCAATTCCATGTGCCATGCATAGGGCAGTCTATTCACTTCAATGGGTGTTTGTTGTCCTTTTTGGGCGGCGGGTTAACACTGGTGCTAATTGGATGAGGGTTCCCCCGCATCAAATTTGCATGACAGGAGATTGTAAATGGATCTCTATGGAGTCGGTTCACATATCTCTGGGGCGGCTGCGGAGCGGCTTGCACAGGAGACTTGTGCGTCTTTTTGCTCCGTTTCAGGGCCGAATTCGGGCAAAAATTCACCCCGATTCGTCCCCAAAACAGAGGACATTGACGCACTGGACCCCCTGCTGCAAAATGCACCCGGCAGCAGTGTGAATCCAGCCTTAACCACTTCCCGCCTGGCCTATAGCAAAATGACCATAGGTTCCGTTATCCTGACTGGACGTCATATGACGTCTTTCAGGATAACAGCCGATGCGCGCCCATGGGGGGGTGAGCAGTGTGGCGTGTCAGTCTAATGTACCACAACACAGATTTTGGTAAAGAGTCACTGACGGAGACTCTTTATCATGTGATAAGCTGTGTCCAATCACAGCTGATCACGGTGTAAACAGGAAGAGCCATGTATGGGCTTTTCCTCACTTGTGTCTGACAGACGCAACTAGAGAAGAGCCAATCAGCTGCTCTCCTGACAGGGGGGTCTGCGCTGATTAATTATCAGTGCAGCCCCCCGGGATGTCCATCGAGAACCACCAGGGATGCCACCAGGACCACCAGGGATGCCCACCACTGATGACCACAGATATGTCACCCATGACCACCAGGGATGCCAATTAGCGCCCATATATGCCAATCAGTGCACATATATGATCCCAATCAGTGCCCATATATGATGCCAATCAGTGTTTATTAGTAATGCCTGCCATTGCTTCCTTTTTCCTATCAGTGCAATCTATTGGTGTCCATCAGTACACTGATTTTCCGGTGCTTCCGGTGTATGAAAATGATTATAAATTCATACTACTATTTACATACTGTGTTAAACTCATATATAAAGTGCTTTAAGTGCATTCTCAGTTCACCGCTGTGCGTATCTTTTGTGACATACAACGTCAAAAATCTTCAGTGCAAACATACAAAAAATAAAATGTTTAAATTTTAACGTCTTTTTTTTATATACAGTAAGACCTTGGTCTAAGAGTAACTTGGTTTGAGAGCGTTTTGCAAGACGAGCAAAATGTTTTAATACATTTTGCCTTGATATACAAGCCATGTCTTGATATAAGAGTAGCGTCATGTCACAACTAAGTATAAAAAAGAAAGTGCTTTGATATACAAGTGATTTGGATTACAAGCATGTTTCTGGAACAAATTATGCTCGCAAACCAAGGTTTTACTGTATAGTGTCTCAGTTCATATATTAATCCACTCCATGTGCCACAATAAACATGATCAGTGTCTCCCACCAACCAGCACCGGACATGTGCCGGTCAGTACAGAGGATGACACCGGACATGTGTCGGACACTGTCAGTCAGTACAGAGAATACGGAATGATACCGGACATTTTTCGGTCAGTACAGAGGATACAGAATGACACCGGACATGTTCCAGTCAGTACAGAGAATACGGAATGATACCGGACATGTTCCGGTCAGTACAGAGAATACAGAATGACACCGGACATGTTCCAGTCAGTACAGAGAATACGGAATGATACCGGACATGTGCCGGTCAGTACAGAGAATACAGAATGACACCGGATATGTTCCAGTCAGTACAGAGAATACAGAATGACACCGGACAACGGACATGTGTCGGACACTGTCGGTCAGTACAGAGAATACGGAATGATACCGGACATTTTTCGGTCAGTACAGAGGATACAGAATGACACCGGACATGTTCCGGTCAGTACAGAGAATACAGAATGACACCGGACATGTTCCAGTCAGTACAGAGAATACGGAATGATACCGGACATGTTCCGGTCAGTACAGAGAATACAGAATGACACCGGACATGTGCCGGTCAGTACAGAGAATACAGAATGACACCGGACATGTGTCGGACACTGTCGGTCAGTACAGAGTATACGGAATGATACCAGACATGTGCCGGTCAGTACAGAGGATACAGAATGACACCGGACATGTGTCGGTCAGTACAGAGGATACAGAATGACACCAAACATGTGTCATCACTATAGAGAATACCGAATGACGCTGGACATGTGTTGGTCAGTACAGAGAATACAGAATGACACCGGACATGTGTCGGACACTGTCGGTCAGTACAGAGGATACGGAATGACACCGGACATGTGTCCGTCAGTACAGAGGATACAGAATGACACCAGACATGTGTCGGTCAGTACAGAGAATACAGAATGACAGTGGACATGTTCCGGTCAGTACAGAGGATACAGAATGACACCGGACATGTGTCAGACACTGTTGGTCAGTACAGAGGATACGGAATGATACTGGACATTTTTCGGTCAGTACAGAGAATACAGAATGACACCGGACATGTGTCAGTCAGTACAGAGGATACGGAATGACACCGGACATGTGTCAGTCAGTACAGAGGATACGGAATGACACCGGACATGTGTCAGTCAGTACAGAGGATACGGAATGACACCGGACATGTGTCAGTCAGTACAGAGGATACGGAATGACACCGGACATGTGTCAGTCAGTACAGAGGATACGGAATGACACCGGACATGTGTCGGTCAATACAGAGGATACAGAATGACACCAGACATGTTCCGGTCAGTACAGAGGATACAGAATGACACCAGACATGTGTCGGTCAGTACAGAGAATACAGAATGACACCAGACATGTTCCGGTCAGTACAGAGGATACAGAATGACACCAGACATGTGTCGGTCAGTACAGAGAATACAGAATGACACCAGACATGTGTCGGTCAGTACAGAGAATACAGAATGACACCGGACATGTTCCGGTCAGTACAGAGAATACAGAATGACACCAGACATGTGTCGGTCAGTACAGAGAATACAGAATGACACCAGACATGTGTCGGTCAGTACAGAGGATACGGAATGACACCGGACATGTGTCGGTCAGTACAGAGGATACAGAATGACAGCGGACATGTTCCGGTCAGTACAGAGAATACAGAATGACACCAGACATGTGTCGGTCAGTACAGAGGATACAGAATGACAGCGGACATGTTCCGGTCAGTACAGAGGATACAGAATGACACCGGACATGTGTCAGTCAGTACAGAGGATACGGAATGACACCGGACATGTGTCAGTCAGTACAGAGGATACGGAATGACACCGGACATGTGTCAGTCAGTACAGAGGATACGGAAT
This sequence comes from Rana kukunoris, assembly GCA_029574335.1. Classification (NCBI taxonomy): domain Eukaryota; kingdom Metazoa; phylum Chordata; class Amphibia; order Anura; family Ranidae; genus Rana; species Rana kukunoris. Next base: position 199,506,770 of record CM056057.1, read on the forward strand.
GACACCGGACATGTGTCAGTCAGTACAGAGGATTACGGAATGACACCGGACATGTGTCGGTCAGTACAGAGGATACAGAATGACACCGGACATGTGTCAGTCAGTACAGAGGATACAGAATGACAGCGAACATGTTCCGGTCAGTACAGAGGATACAGAATGACACCGGACAGGTGTCGGACACTGTTGGTCAGTACAGAGGATACGGAATGACACCGGACATGTGTCAGTCAGTACAGAGGATACGGAATGACACCGGACATGTGTCAGTCAGTACAGAGGATACAGAATGACACCGGACATGTTCCAGTCAGTACAGAGAATACAGAATGACACCAGACATGTGTCGGTCAGTACAGAGGATACAGAATGACACTGGACATGTTCCGGTCAGTACAGAGGATACGGAATGACACCGGACATGTGTCGGTCAATACAGAGGATACAGAATGACACCAGACATGTGTCGGTCAGTACAGAGAATACAGAATGACACCGGACATGTTCCGGTCAGTACAGAGAATACAGAATGACACCAGACATGTGTCGGTCAGTACAGAGAATACAGAATGACACCGGACATGTGTCGGTCAGTACAGAGGATACGGAATGACACCGGACATGTGTCAGTCAGTACAGAGAATACAGAATGACACCAGACATGTTACGGTCAGTACAGAGGATACAGAATGACACCAGACATGTGTCGGTCAGTACAGAGCATACAGAATGACACCAGACATGTGTCGGTCAGTACAGAGGATACAGAATGACACCGGACATGTTCCAGTCAGTACAGAGGATACAGAATGACACCAGACATGTGTCGGTCAGTACAGAGGATACAGAATGACAACGGACATGTTCCAGTCAGTACAGAGCATACGGAATGACACCGGACATGTGTCGGTCAGTACAGAGGATACAGAATGACACCGGACAAGTGTCAGTCAGTACAGAGGATACAGAATGACAGCGGACATGTTCCGGTCAGTACAGAGGATACAGAATGACACCAGACATGTGTCGGTCAGTACAGAGGATACGGAATGACACCGGACATGTTCCGGTCAGTACAGAGGATACAGAATGACACCAGACATGTGTCGGTCAGTACAGAGGATACAGAATGACACCGGACATGTTCCGGTCAGTACAGAGGATACAGAATGACACCAGACATGTGTCGGTCAGTACAGAGGATACAGAATGACACCAGACATGTGTCGGTCAGTACAGAGAATACAGAATGACACCAGACATGTGTCGGTCAGTACAGAGGATACAGAATGACACCGGACATGTTCCAGTCAGTACAGAGGATACGGAATGACACCAGACATGTGTCGGTCAGTACAGAGGATACAGAATGACACCGGACATGTGTCAGTCAGTACAGAGGATACGGAATGACACCAGACATGTGTCAGTCAGTACAGAGAATACAGAACGACACCAGACATGTTCCGGTCAGTACAGAGAATACGGAATGACACTGGACATGTTCCGGTCAGTACAGAGGATACGGAATGACACCGGACATGTGTCGGTCAGTACAGAGGATACAGAATGACACCGGACATGTGTCAGTCAGTACAGAGGATACGGAATGACACCAGACATGTGTCAGTCAGTACAGAGAATACAGAACGACACCAGACATGTTCCGGTCAGTACAGAGAATACGGAATGACACCGGACATGTGTCGGTCAGTACAGAGAATACAGAATGACACCGGACTTGTTCTGGTCAGTACAGAGAATACAGAATGACACCGGACATGTGTCAGTCAGTACAGAGGATACAGAATGACACCGGACATGTGTCAGTCAGTACAGAGGATACGGAATGACACCGGACATGTGTCAGTCAGTACAGAGGATACGGAATGACACCGGACATGTGTCGGTCAGTACAGAGGATACAGAATGACACCGGACATGTTCCGGTCAGTACAGAGGATACAGAATGACACCGGACATGTGTCAGTCAGTACAGAGGATACGGAATGACACCGGACATGTGTCAGTCAGTACAGAGGATACGGAATGACACCGGACATGTGTCAGTCAGTACAGAGGATACGGAATGACACCGGACATGTGTCGGTCAGTACAGAGGATACAGAATGACACCGGACATGTTCCGGTCAGTACAGAGGATACAGAATGACACCGGACATGTGTCAGTCAGTACAGAGGATACAGAATGACACCGGACATGTTCCGGTCAGTACAGAGAATACAGAATGACACCAGACATGTGTCGGTCAGTACAGAGAATACAGAATGACACCGGACATGTGTCGGTCAGTACAGAGGATACGGAATGACACCGGACATGTGTCAGTCAGTACAGAGAATACAGAATGACACCAGACATGTTACGGTCAGTACAGAGGATACAGAATGACACCAGACATGTGTCGGTCAGTACAGAGCATACAGAATGACACCAGACATGTTCCGGTCAGTACAGAGAATACGGAATGACACTGGACATGTTCCGGTCAGTACAGAGGATACGGAATGACACCGGACATGTGTCGGTCAGTACAGAGGATACAGAATGACACCGGACATGTGTCAGTCAGTACAGAGGATACGGAATGACACCAGACATGTGTCAGTCAGTACAGAGAATACAGAACGACACCAGACATGTTCCGGTCAGTACAGAGAATACGGAATGACACCGGACATGTGTCGGTCAGTACAGAGAATACAGAATGACACCGGACTTGTTCTGGTCAGTACAGAGAATACAGAATGACACCGGACATGTGTCAGTCAGTACAGAGGATACAGAATGACACCGGACATGTGTCAGTCAGTACAGAGGATACGGAATGACACCGGACATGTGTCAGTCAGTACAGAGGATACGGAATGACACCGGACATGTGTCGGTCAGTACAGAGGATACAGAATGACACCGGACATGTTCCGGTCAGTACAGAGGATACAGAATGACACCGGACATGTGTCAGTCAGTACAGAGGATACGGAATGACACCGGACATGTGTCAGTCAGTACAGAGGATACAGAATGACACGGGACATGTTCCAGTCAGTACAGAGGATACGGAATGACACCGGACATGTGTCGGTCAGTACAGAGGATACAGAATGACACCGGACATGTTTCGGTCAGTACAGAGAATACAGAATGACACCGGACATGTTCTGGTCAGTACAGAGAATACAGAATGACACCGGACATGGACCAGTAAGTAAAACAACCCAAATAAAGAAGGCAGAATTTACCCATGGGATGAGCACAGAATATATTTGCAGGTAACCTCTGAGCAAATTATTATCACTTCCAGTTACTGAACAGCATATTACATTATAAGGTTATTGATCAGTATCTTTTTTAGAAATGTCAACGACATGACTAATTTTATATACATATACACATATATATATATATATATATATATATATATATATATGTATATATATATATATATATATATATATATATATATATATATATATATATATATATATATATATATATATATATATATACACACACCCTGTAGATACTGTAGGTATCCTTACATGCTCTCTAAAAATTTTAACAAATACACCCGAACAAGCCAGACGTGTAAATCCTTACATAATATTTGATAGATAGATAGATAGATAGATCTCTACATGTTGTCTAATTTGTTTATTCAAAAAAAAATTATATATAAACAAGTCAGATATGTAAAGAATTGTATAATATTAGATAGAGGCTTATTCCAGGTAGATACATAGATAGCTATAACAGATGGTACAACATATACAGATAGGATTACAAATTGGTAGGTAGGTGGGCAGGTTGGTAGCTACTTCTTATTTGATCAATACTGCCATGTTTGTGTTATGCAGAGTATATAACGGTGAGAATGAATGGATATCCAGCAATAATGTATGTATTTCTTCAATCCACAGACATTGCACATCCTGGATGGATCTTGCGGACAAGACAAGTGGTAGTCACTGTAGCGTGCTGTGCAATGTACAGAGATACATACAGGTCTGCTGTGTAGTGAGAAGAGAGGGATAGAGCTGGGGGGGGGGGGGGGGTAAAGGGAGAGAAAGGGAAGGATGAGAGAGGGGGGGGCGCATAGGTAGATAGAGAGGGGGTGGGGGAATATAGATAAATATAAATATAGGAATATAGTGTAAATGGGGGTGCAGGGGAAGAAGAGAGAGAAAAGGAACTGCAAAAGAAAAAAAAAGACAAAATGCTAATAGATAGGAAAAGAAAAAGACCGAGGGTGGTAATAAAAAACAGGGGGGAGTAGAAAAAGAACGGCAGAGAGGGGGGTCAGAATATAATAGAAGAGAGGGCTTGAGATCAACAAATCAGCACTCGGAGAGACAGCAGACTATCTGGAGACATACTGGGGTGATAGAGACAGCAGGATATAAGGAGACATACAGGGGCGTCTCACCCTTGTCACCCTGGGAGAGCGCTCATTCTGCATTGTAAGAGACCGTCGTGTGATAAAAACTTCAACCTTATTCTGAAAACCCCTAAATATAGGAATTAAAGCAGCGACAGTTACCTAGCAACCATCAGCACTGACACAACCAACCACACACAGACACACAATGACACACACACACTGCCATGTATGGGCCTGCTGCTTCCTGGTGCATACACACATACATCGGGCTAAATACAGTCACACAAATATACACCCCCTGTACAGTACAGAACCGCAAGTATACACTGCTGTGTGCTACAGTCACACAAATATATACCCTCCGTACAGTACAGAACCGCAAGTATGCACTGCCGTGTGCTACAGTCACACAAATATATACCCTCCATACAGTACAGTCACACAAATATATACCCTCCGTATAGTACAGTCACAAATAAATACCCTCCGTACAGTACAGTCACAAATAAATACCCTCCGTACAGTACAGTCACACTAATATATACCCTCCGTACAGTACAGTCACACAAATACTGTATATACCCTCCGTACAGTACAGTCACACAAATATATACCCTTCGTACAGTACAGTCACACAAATATATACCCTCCGTACAGTCACACAAATATATACCCTCCGCACACATTCAAGTGAACCAGCTATTTAGTGATGCTGGGTGCTGTAATGACCACAGGCTGGAAACCGTGGATAATCAAAGAGAATAAAATGTCATCAGCACACCAAAGATTCTTCAAAAAGGTCCAAAGCTTTATTCTGTGGTCACATGTGTAGCACCCTGAAGTTTAGGCAGGGATGCTCCTCAAAAAGGAGTAGTTACCCTGGTGTAAGAGAGGAATCAGTAGATCCCTCCCTAAGTTTGACCTGGTTGCACTTGTCTCTACTGCCACTGGGTGGCTGGGTACTTGGAGGTGCTAGATATGAGAAGGGCAACGCAAGATCAAGTTATGGGTATCTCAGCCAATGGGAAAGGGTTTCTTTGAATTCCATGGCCTGCTGGGAGCGCCTATGTATTTGGGGGGAGTCTGGTGAATGATGTTCTGTGCCACCTGGAAAGATAACTGGGTAGATGTGCGACGTATTGCCTGGGCTGCTAGGCCGAAAATTGGGCCTATCCTAGGAACATCTGGCTGCCAGGATGTGTGAGGGCCTATCCAAAAGCAAGAGAACAGCGCAGGGTTGCAATCCAACCAAAAGTTACGGTTCTGTTGGCTGGAGAACATGTTGTGGTCAGAGGTAAAGGGGAGGCCGTCACCACTAATGGGCCAATTACCTTATTACCAGGGACCACAGTGAGTAACTGAAGCAAGTTCAAGTGTAGTATTCCCTGGGAACATTTTCACCAATCCATTGGCAGGGGGAGGAGCCCCCGTGCTGCAGAGGAAAACACATTACTGTTCAGGTCACCATCTTGGGTGCTCAGCTGAGAACTCATGGCCTGAAAGAAAACATGGCACACCTGGGAGCACCATGATTTGAAGTCCCTCAACCCATGTCGGTTCGAAATCACCCATATCTTTGCTTCTGAAACCACGATCACAGATACAGGTATTCGGATACCACAAAGGGTGAAATTGCCCTGTGTAATTCTCAAAGCTCCACGGCCATGGGGATCATCAGCCAGTGGTGTTTGCCCTGTTTATACGCCCTTGGAGCCGGTGCTATCAAAGCAGAGAACTGCTGGTGATAGCTGCTAGGCCACCACTACCGTTGTGGGTGATGAGGGCGGATTGGGCTCATGGCTTTGCCACAGTGGAGGTTGCAGGATGCAGCCTACTCCTCTAGGGACGGGACCTGGAGGAGTGCTGGAGATGTGGCCGCTTTGGACATGTAGCTAAGAACTGTGGCCGGTCAAAATCAAAAAGTACCTGCAGGCCGTTGTTTAAACTAGTGGCTCACAGGGCAAAGGGAGGACCCCCAGGACAGTTGGAACAAAGTCCCATCAAACTAGAGTCCATGGTGATGCCAAGTCCAGTAGTGAATGCCCTTTTTAACTACTGTAGATGACACCTGCCTGATCTACATGGGATCTGAGGTCACTGTCATTGAGTATGACTTCTACGTCAAGCAGTTTGGGATGTGAGACCTGCTGGACCCTCTTGGTTGTCCCTCAAGGTGGCCAATAACCTGCCAATGCTGTTAGAAGGTGTCACCTGGGTGAAGATTAAGATGGACGATAAGGTGGTGGAGCGGGTAGGGCTTGTAAGGCCCAGTAGGTTCGGCAATACCTATTGTTCTGGGCACAAATGTACTGAAGGACTTGGACTTACTGGCCAAATTTGAGCACTCAAGGTGATCCGGACCTATGAGGCCTAACACAGGTCGGTGGGGAAGCATGAAATAGAGGGGGTTGTCCGCACACCCCCCAAGCAAAAATTATTCTTGGCACCCCTCCAAGAGGTAGTCTGATTTCTGTTTATCGGAGCCCACAGGAAGCTACAGGGGTTAACAGTAATGGTAGAACCCTGCAAAGACTCAGTGACATCAGGGGAGTGGCTGGTGTAGCTCATCAACCTGGGGAACTTCTCAATGAATCTCCCTAACCATGCCACCATAGCTGACCTCTGTGGTACCCCATCATCGAAGGCCCAATTGGGGGTGGAAGCCATTTGCGTCTCACTTCAGACAGAAATGGACTTAGCTGGTCATCCCCTTCCAGGACTATCCTCTACCTCAGCAGCTGCTGATTCACCAACTGCTAGAGAAATACCATTTGGTCTTTGCCACCAGCCTGGAATACTATGGTTGCATGGAGGCCATCAACCACCCAATTCATACAGGGGCCCATTCAGGAGCAGTACCACCACATTCCCCCAGCCCTGTGCCAGGAGGTCAATGACTTGTCCAGCAACACGCTACAAAGTGAGGAAATTCAGAAATGCTGTAGCCAATGGGCTGTCCTGTGGTCCTGGCGTGAAAGGAGGACGGAAGTCTGCGATTCTGTGTGGACTACAACAAATTAAATGCTTGCACCCCGCCAGGATGCATATCCATTACCACGGGTGGAGGAGTCGCTCATGGCATTGGGCCAAGCCAAGCATATCTCCACCCTTGACTTGGCCAGCTGCTACTGGCAAGGCAAGTGTCAGTGAGAGATCAAGACCATAAACAGACTGCCTTTATTACACTCATGGGACTGTTCGAGTTTAATCTCATGCCCTTTGGGCTGAGTAATGCCCCAGCACTTAATCTAAGGTTGCGTAGTAGATTTAACACTGTGTTATTCTACTTGGATGATATTATCATTTCCTCCAAGACATTCGAGGACCATGTCAAACACCTGGAGTAGGTGTTGGTAAAGAACACCAGAACCAAAATAGACAGTAATCAAGTGGGAACACAACCCCCATTGGGTTGAGAAGCAGCCTTTTCCTCCAACTCCAGTTTATGACTTGAACTTGGAGGGCCCCAATCAAAGCAAGAGACTTCTCCACCATCCCCAGTTGAGACTCTGTGTGCTGGGTGATGACTGCTCTTCCAAACCTGCCAGAGATAGCGAGGACTTGGTTTCCATTGACGTCCCACTATTACAAGAAGTTCCTGATGAATGGTATCTGCCTCCTGTCATATTAGAGCCTCCGGTCTCTGCAGACTCATCAGAAGGAGGAAGCCCCAGTCGCTAGGACAACTCAGAAACCCCTACAAACTCTGTTGGCTGTTTTCACTCTTACAAGGAGTCAGCCTTGAGCCCAGATGAAGTGGATATGATTGATCCTTCTGTGACGGTAGTAGAACATATCCCCATCATCCATTCCCTTCTTCTAAATTAAAAGAAAATCACCCAATATTCCACGAGTAGGAATATCCCTGGAATCGCCGAATAATCCACACATGAGCCAAAGCTTAATGCTGGATGTAAACAGGACACACTTTATTGAAAGTACACAGCACACTTTTATACAGGATTTGGAACATCCCGCCCCCAACAACCGCTTTCCTATTGGTCCCTTTCAAAGTCCAGGCAGTCTCCCATCAGGTCCTCCCTAACCATGCAAACGAGGACTTGAAAATGACACAGCAGAGATTGGTCAGAAAGGTTTGAACAGAAAGACTGCTATGTGTATTCAGACAAAAGCCCCAGGGGGGCAATCAATGTACACAATAGCCAGCCAAAGAACAATGGAACCGTCTGGAGAGTTGAGACAGGGCAGAAGACATTTACACCTGATAATCAAAAGGCTTTAGATAGGGTTATCACACAATCGACAATGAGTATCTCTTCTGAGTCTATTGACCTGGTTGGGGTTCAGAATAAAATCTCCTGTAATCTCAAGACATCCTGGAATATGAACTATCTGTAATGTCCCATCTTCTGTAATACATGAATTAGGATTTCACGTAGAAACACTTCAGTATTTCATGGTCCATGACACCTTCTGACTCCCGAATGCCTACGGCTCTGGAACCACCAGCCTAAAATGACAGCTTGAACTGTGATTCCATCAAAGACACGGAGGTCCACCATTATCTGGTCCAATCTACCTGTAAGCAGCTCCCTTCAAGTACTTTGGGTATGTTGTTTTAACTTGTACCAGTTGTGCATCAATTATGTTTATTGCAGTTTTCATATTGTTCTTTACGGTCCTGCGATGCTGAAGATGGGGTGGGGGGCAGGTGTAGTCTGCTTTCTCCACTGCAGGCGGCACTTAACTGCAGCTGCATTGCAGAGGGAGAGGAAGTCAAGAGAAACTCAGTTCCTCTATAGCAGGGATCCTCAAACTACGGCCCTCCAGCTGTTGTAGAACTACACATCCCATGAGGCATTGTAACACACTGACATTCACAGACATGACTAGGCATGATGGGAATTGTAGTTCCTGAACAACTGGAGGGCCGTAGTTTGAAGACCCATGCTCTATAGTTTTCTAGAGATTTTTTTTTAGAGATTTGCGATTGTTACCGCTCTCCTTCTTGTATTATCAGTTCCTCTATGGTTTCCTGGGTCACAGGGGGCAGCTATTTGTTTTCTGGGATTTTTTTTCTCAGAGAATAGGTGCAGTAACTCCCCCCTTATGAGTCCTCCCCCCCCCTTGACTACATGCCCTACGATCCTCTGAGCACTGTCCCTTGGTACCAACCCCTTTTTACCTCTCAGTACTGCCCAAGTAGAATTTTGTGGTGCTATATAATTTGTATGGAATTTGCTCTTATCTAACAAGAAAAGCAGTAAATTACAAACATTTAGTGCTGGAGGTGCCGGAACTGCATTCCCCGGGGGTTCCTACTGAAAAAAAAAGCCCTGTTTGGATGCTGGCGCCCCATGCGACTCTCTTGGGTCACGCAGAGATTATTAAGACCCTGGCTCCCGGGCTTAGCACACATTTCACATGTGGCTAGAGTAGGCACAGGTCTCCCGTCTGTCAGGGACAGTGCTTAGTGTCAGAAAGAGGCTGCAGACGAGTAGGGAAAGGGCAGGGATATGCTATGCTTCCTGGAAGCTTCCCCACTTAGCTACAGACTGGCTAGGGTGCATTCCACCCCTTGAGCCAGGTGCTCTTGGTACACCTAAGACCTACTACTTCTACTCATCGCTGTTGCATCCTGTGAGTGCTCCCAGTTGAGTTGCCTTCCCGCCAGGCTTCTTGTGTATTGCTGAACTTCAATTTCAATACAGTTCTGTTTTTTAGATACCCCTACACAGTACAGACACACAAATATGCTTTCCCTCTAGAGTTTATGCAAGATTCTGATTTATTTTTCTTAAAGTGTGAGTTCACCTTTACAGAAACTTACACAGTGAACTTACACAGGCCTCCCTGCTCAAACCCCCCCCCCCCCCCCCCCCAGCGGCAAGCTCCCATTCTGAGCCCTGCTATAGCCGCCTCACCATTCACACATCTTCTCCCCCACTAAAAAGACAGGCTACATGGGTTCTGATTGATCGGCGCCACCCATGAGAAGAAGCCGTCCATATAGAATGCTCCTAATGTTCCGTCTGACGGGGTACATTTAGGAAATTGAGCTGGAACAGGAAACCTTGGATCGACAGCACACCCACACAAAGAATAAAGTGCTATTGAAATAATGATAAAAGCAATGGATGGGTACAGGCAGGGGAAATGCGGGTAGGTTGACGCGTTTCACACTATAGAAGTGCTTTGTCAAAACCACCAACTAAGCTGCAGGGATTTCTAAGCCCTGGACTGGTGAGGCGGCTATAGCAGGGCTCATAAAGAGAGATCGTGGGACTGGAGGGGGTCCTGTGAAAGCTCACCTTACAGATTTTCTAGGACATAAGGGTACATCCTAGGGAACAAGCCGTTAGCTGCAGCTGAAGCCATGACCCTCATCTCAAAATCTGCAGGTGACGATGCGCTTAGCTGTAAAAGTGATCCTAGTGGCTCTACAGCTGCCTGATTACTTTTACAGGTCATGGAAGGGGGCCTCGCCACCACAGTTCTTGTGCTCTCCTGTTCCACCAGGCAGCCTGGGGCTGCTATATATGGCTTCCTTAGAGGTCAGAGGTCTAATAGAGTACCCGTCACTGCCCATGCTATCACAAAGGATGCTGATGCAGATGATACAAACATATACGAAGCATGCTGGTTTGAATCCCAACCACGACACTACCTGCATGGAATTTGCATGAACTCTCTGCGCCTGTGTGGGTTTCCTCCTGATTCTCTGGTTTCCTCTCAGTTCCCCAAAGACATGCTGGTGGATTAATTATCTATCTAAATTATCCCCAGTATGTGTTAGTATAAATGTGAGTTAGGGACCCTAGATTGTAAGCTCCTTGAGGGCAGAGTCTGATGTGAATGTACAATATACATTCACCGGCACTTTATTAGGTACACCTTGCTAGTACTGGGTTGGACTCTGTTTGCCTTCAGAACTGCCTTGCAAAGTGCACAGTATATTTGGCTTTAATAAATCAACCCTATTGTGTATGTTTCTGATTGTATAATGCATGTCAAGATGCAGCGAGGGTGATACTGTCAGACAGCTAGATACAGTCCATCGCCCTGTGAGCATCACAAGTGCTATTGTACAATATTTTCAGAGAATTCAGAAACATTTTCCATAGCAATCTGTCCATTTCCGGCTGTCATTTACCCCTGCGAAGAATGTTAGTCTTCTCTGGCCATCACAACGCTGTTCCCTAGAACCACCAAACTGCAGCCATCAATCATTCAGTAAGCAGAAGAAAATTACAGCAAAAAATATTCTTACAAAATATGCAGGTTCTGCAGTAACTCAGTTTTAAACTGGCCAATAAACGGAATTTTTGACATATCGTAATTTTCTCTTATTTGCAGTTTGTTAAGGGGCACAGGGCAGTAGAAATTCGGAGATACTGGGTAATGCTGCCACCTTCAGGACAAGTCACTGATAACAATAAAATTGTGAAACGTCCGTATACCCCTTCCGCTGCCATCATTCTTCAGTTTTGAGTAAAAGTAATAGTGGAAATGACCTGAAAGGTGGGAACTGCGTCCCAAGAACTCCAAGAAAAACTCCAAGCCGCTGATCGGCTCTCCTCTCCTCGCACTCTAACAGTATGAGGCGAGGAGAGACAATAAACAGAGCAAATAAACCACACTTGCTTGCTTACATGTGACCACGATCCCTGCGTGCCTCAGTGCCAGCGGCTCTGGTGGGCCGTCATATGATGTTGTCCCAGAACAGTCCAAGTGCATCCCGCCACCATCATTTTACTATACAGTGGGCGGGAAGTGGTTAAAGTAGAACCACAGGCACTTTTTATTTTATTTTTGGGATTTGGTTATATCCGATATCAGATTTATTTATTTTTTCCTACATCTGTGTCCCATTGCAGAGATTTTCCTTCACTTCCTGTCCCAGAGTCAATAAGGAAGCGAGAGAAAATCCCTGCAAATTTAAGGGGTTGTAAAGGTACAATTTGTTTTTCCTAAATATCCTCCTTTACCTTAGTGCAGTCCTCCTTCACTTACCTCATCCTTCCATTTTGCTTTTAAATGTCCTTATTTCTTCTGAGAAATCCTCACTTCCTGTTCTTCTGTCTGTAACTCCACACCGTAATGCGAGGCTTTCTCCCTGGTGTGGAGTGTCGTGCTCGTCCCCTCCCTTGGACTACAGGAGAGTCAGGACACCCACTAACACACAGCTCCTTTCTCTATCTGCAACGTAGAGTGTGTCCTAACTCTCCTGTAGTCCAAGGGAGGGGGCGCGCACGACACTCCACACCAGGGAAAAATCCTTGCATTACTGTGTGGAGTTACAGACAGAAGAACAGGAAGTGAGTATTTCTCAGAAGAAATAAGGACATTTAAAAGAAAAATGGAAGGATGAGGTAAGTGGAGGATGTCACTAAGGTAAAGGAAGCTATTTAGGAGAAAAAAAAATTGTACCTTTACAACCCCTTTAATAGCAGCAGAAGCCATTGGCAACTTAGTCCAGTGACACAGGAGTTTTGCTGTCAATGGACGCAGCAGCAGGACTCGGGAGTGCGCCCGCACGAGTGTTCCCATGGAAATCGGCTCTCCGTGGGTGCACTTGATTAAGAGGAGGAGGAGCCAGGAGCGTGGCCAGGGGACCCCAGAAAAGGAGTATCGGGGGACGCTCTGTGAAAAAACCTTTCACAGAGCAGATAAGTATGAAATGTTTGTTATTTTAAGAAAAAAAATGAACTTTTACAATCAGGTATCCTCAAGCCTAGGTGTTATGTCAGCAGACTGAGCCTCATTAGGCACCAGATCATCTAAAAGCGATAGATTAGACTTCTCCCATCCTGAACTGTGTGCAACAGACTTTAGAGGAAAAGGCGTAGAAATAGGCTTAAGGCCCCTGCCTTTAGAGTTCTCGGTCATGGTAATGATCCTTTGCATAAATTATGACACAGTGGCAGAAAATTCTTCCCTGGATAATGCAGAAGAGGAAGCAACACTGGCAGGGCCGTCTTTAATGTTGATTGGACCCTGGGCAAAAAATTTCTTTGGCCTCCCCCCCACCATGCAATTTTGCTCTCCACCTGATCTGAGACATACAATAAATATCAGCTAGACTTAAAATCAGCTTACTGTATCTGATCAGGCAGGGATTGCAATTGGTTGCCAGAGGTTACAGTATATCATTAGCACTTACTGACTGGTTGCTAGAGATTACAGCACATGTAGCGCCCCCTTACTTTCAGAAAAGGCGCTACGCTAAAGTCAGTAGGGTGAGAGACTTACTTGCTCTCACCCAGGTTGATTTGTTACAATTCGGCAGCTGTCAGCCCTGAATTATCCTGTGGGTCATTCTACGTTCCAGAGATGTGGTCCCATCTCTGGGCGGCAGGTGGCGCCAGAGGGATTCAGGCAGAGCCGCTTTTCCCCAGCAGCCAATTGGAGGAGTGTTTCCCTCGCGGGCCATACTGGGGGAGAGTATATCTCTGGCAGACGCCATTTTCCGGGGTCTTCGTGGGTTCCGGGTTCCAGGTGCGGCACCCACCTTCAGGGTGTGCGCACATCATGGGGCCCATCACTATGGCCTACCTGGCCGGGACCCGTGCTACACGGAGTTCCCAACTCTGGGCCCTCATGGCTCAGAGACACTGAAATGACTGAGGGACCTCACTGACTTACTGGTGTTCTGCATCTCAAGAGAACGGGATTGAGAGGATATGCTCTATTGCTCTTAAGTACCGGACCTGTGGCAAGGGCCTCCACTAATCTTCTAGAGCCAAGTCGGTGGCAGCGACTTGTTCCTTCTCAGCATTCTTAGTGACACTCTGGCTTCCGGGTCTGTGTGAGAGGCCTGTCCAGGTGCACCGCACCCGCTCCGGCTGGAGTGGCGACGTGATTGACTCAATTACAGAAGGCAAGACTGCTTTCTTTATCCAAGCCTGACTCTGGAAAGTTACTCTACTTTCATCAACCTTTCCTATCTACCTCATGTTGATGTTGGTCGTGTTGGACCAGGAAAATAAAGCATTCAGAAAACTTCAGCTACAGGTTGGACATTCGTTATTGCTCTGCTCACTACATCCACCCCTAGACACCACACAGAGGTAACTTAATCCGCCAATCCCAATCTAATCAGCGGCTCCTGAATGGGGTAGCGCTACACACACATTACGGCTCACTGATTAGTTTCTAGAGGTTAAAGCACATGATTTCTTCTTGTTGATTGGTTGCTAGAGGTTACTGTACAGTAATAATGCTCACTGATTGGTTGCTAGAGGTTACAGCACATCATCTCTTCACTGCAGAGGGGCATGATATACATATGAATGCCACCTTTATTAATATATGAATGCCGCCGGTACATAACACTTTTGGTGGTATTTGATCACTTCTGCAGTTTTTTTTTTTTTTGTGCTATGAGGCCGCGTACACACGGCAGAGAACCTCGACGGGCAGAACACATCGTTCCGCCCGTCGAGGTTCTCTGCCGGCCGTCAGATTCGGCGACCCGCCCGTCGGGAATGGCAACCAGCCATTCATCCCGACGGGCCGTCGAGCAAATAGAGAACCTGCTCTCTATTTCGGCTCGACGGGTTTCCCGACGGGATGCTCGCCGAATCTGTACACACGGCCGAGGTTCTCGGCAGAATGCGGCTCCCAGCGAGGTTCTCGCTGGTTTCTGCCGAGAACCTCGGCCGTGTGTACGCCGCCTAAAACAAAAAAGTTGACAATTTTGGAAAAAATATAATTTTTTTACTTTTTGCTTCAATAAATATTCCCAAAAATATTTTTTAAAAACACATGTATTTCTTCATCAGTTGAGGCGATATGTATTCTACATATTTTTAGTAAAAAAAAAAATTAAAAAAAAAATTGCAATAAGCATATGTTGATTGGTTTGCGCAAAAGTTATAGACCCGGATTCACAAAGCACTTACGCCGACGTAACTCACCTTTTCCCGGCGTAGCGTAAATATGCGCCAAGCGTATGTGTGCACCAGAGTCACAAACCAAGATACGCCTAAAAATAGGCCATCCTACCCCGACGTATCTTACTTACGCCGGTAAGGCGTGGGCGCAAATACGGTCTCGACGTATGTTATTGATTAGGCATTCACATATGCAAATGAGGAAAATACGGCGATTCACGAACGTACTTGCACCCGGCGCATGATTTAAGCTGTTTGCGTAAGTTTTATGTCTGGCGTAAAGTTATTCCCCATAGATGAGGCGCAACTCATGCAAAGCTATGGACCAGGGAACACAAGCCTATGTATCGTACGTTGGTCATCTGTGAATATGGGCCGACGTGGGTCTGGTTGGTCGTAGGTTACGGTAACGGCGTACACAGTGATCTGGCGTATCTTAGGCAGTTGTTCTGACGTGGTTGTGAACATGCGCACGTGGATACGTCCACGTCTCGACGCATGCGCAGTTCGTTTTAAGTACTTGTCTGGCGCCCAGCTAATCATTTGCATGGGGTCACGCCCACTTCCACTTACACCAGCCTGCGCCTTCGAAATATACACTACGCCAGCGCAGTTGTTGGGAGCATTTGCTTTGTGAATTCCATGCTTGCCTCTCTGCGCTGCGTCAGGGTAGCGTAAAAGAGATACGCTACGGCGGCATAAATGTGAATCCGGGCCATAGAGCCTACAAAATAGGAAATAGATTTATGGCATTTTTATTTTATTAAAATGTTTTACTAGCTATCTGGCAATCTGTGATTTTTAGCGGGACTGCGACATTGCAGCAGACAGATCGGACACTTTTTGGGACCATTGACATTTATACAGCGATCAGGGCTATAAAAACGCACTGTGTACTGTGTAAATGTCACTGGCAGGGAAGGGGTTAACACTAGGGGGCAATCAAGGGGTTAAATGTGCTACTTCAGTGTGTGTTTCTAACTGTGTGGGGGGGGGGGTGGGATTCACTAGAGGAGGAGCCAGATCGTTGTTCCAACTCTGTAGGAACAGACGATCTGTTTCACCTCCCCTGTCAGAACAGGGATTTGTGTGTTTACACACACAAATCTCCATTCTGGTTCTCATGCCCGTGATCACAGGTGGCTGGCAGCGATTGCGCCCCCTGGCCACGTGCATCTGTTATGGCTCTTAACCTCCCTGGCGGTATGATTCTGTCTGGAATTACGTACCAGTCTAGTAGACATCCCGGGTATGATAAAGTTTGAAACACAAAATCATAAAATTATAATATAATAAATAACTATAAATAATTATAACAAATAATAATGTAATTATAATAAAAATGATTCACTAATGTAATCAAATCAAAATCACTGAAATTTGCTCAGTTGCAGAATTGTCGCTGTCATTACTTTTATTTTTTTATGACGAATTTCCCCACAAATCGCTATCGCTCAATTCTGCAAGTGATTATCATTTATTATCGCTGTTTTCTAGCTGCTCTAAAATCACTTTTGACATAAAGGGACACTTTTGGTTGCTATGGACAATCTACAGTTTGCAGGCACAATTTTTTTTATTTATTATATAAAAGAACATGCAGGGCACTGGGCAGACCACTAGGGACAAGGGGGGTGTGTACTTTTTACATACAGTACTGTAATCTATAAGATTACAGTATTCTGTATGTAATGTGTTTGTTTACTTTTTTGAATTTGCCGCCGGTCTCCGCCCCCGTGCGCCGTTACGTCGCAGGGAACGGAGATGGGCGGCGCGCGGGCACTGTGTGAGTCGAATGGAGGACGCCACTCGCTCACACAGCGGGGATGCATCGCTGGATCCAGGGACAAGGTAAGTACAGTACCCCTGCCTGGATAAAAAGGTAAGCCAGCGCGCGCTGCAGGCTCTGCATTCACCCCGAGCGTGACTCGGGGATATCGATATTTACATGAAAAATCCACCCCGAGTCACGCTCGGGGATACCGGCAGGGGGGTTAAAGGAGCCGCCATACATATATTTTCGATTCATGCAGGAGAGCCACCCTGCGGTCATATGTGTACTGGAGCCAATCGGGAAGTGGTTAAAAAACAAACTAACAAAAATAAAAACATTTCCCTGCAAGGCAAATTCATAATGTGCTAGTATACTATCACATTTTAAGAGATATACCATAAATTTAAGTCCTTAATTCACCATTCACAGGGCTTCCATCTTCCCCTGGTCTTCCTTCAAAGTACGCGGCTACATGAGTGGCCAGGGGTGCCAGCATTTACGGCACGGGCTCTGAAGGTCCGGCATCTAATGACAGTATGTATGGCTGAATTTGCATAGCATACACAATGTATTTGATCTGCACAGCAGTGCGTTGCAAATCCAATGCAATGTCTAACATCACACCAGTGTGAACCCAGCTTGAATGCTATGGAATTATCAGGACACTTCACTGGAGACACCTGAACTCAATCATTTGGAGGGCTGACCATATACTTTTGGTCATATAGTCTATGACCAGCAGTAAATGAACCCCATCAGTATGATAAAAGCTGCTACCAGATTGGTTAATACAAGTTTGTTTTTTTTTTAAACCCACAACGTGCCTTTTTCACTTATCAACAGGGGAATCGAGCCTAGATCAAAGCATGAAAAACTGCACAGGCTTTTCCTCCTGTACTTTCTATCCTCTGGTGAAATAGAAGTGTACGTGAGCCTTGATGATCTGGGATGAAAAGAGACTTAGACGGCAATCGTCTCCCAATATGAAACCCCATGTGAGCCAATAACTCATTCCCGACAAGCACTGTTTCCTTAAAGGCAAACTAGAATGGTTTTCAGACAACTTTTATTTTTACAGTTTTTGAAATGTATACCTTTTTTTAAACTGATGTCTTATTTTCCTCAACGATTAAGGCCCCACTGGGCGAAACATGTTAGAGGAGGTTCTCCCATGGGTAAGGCAAAGCTGAGCCAATTTTTTACTAAGAGAAGCTCATTATTATATGCCGAGGCAGACTGTGGATGGGTGCCGTTTTGTTAAAGTCCGCGATGTGCCAGTATACTGATGAGCAAGGCCACCATCAGGGGGGTACAGCCAGTACACAAGTAGGGGGGGCACGGACCACGGGTCACAACCCGGGCCATATTTACCACATGGCAGCTGCCGTCGGAGCGGACTGGCTGCCAGGGTGCAAAGAAGGGTGGAGAGCCTGATGGAGATGGGACACAGACTCAGCCAGGGGTGGACTGACAACTCATGGGGCCCCTGGGCAATAGAAGTTTATGGGGCCCCAAGGCTTACAGATGGCCACCACGCCAGGAGGCAGTGCAGAGACAGGGCAGCTAAAACCTCAGGATTTTCACATCAAAAGCATGTTGGTTTCAGACATATCAGGACAGATGTAAAAAAAAAAAAAAAAGATTTGTACATACTGTCCCTGGTTTTATTGAGCCTGGCAATCCTGATGGGGCCCCCTAGTGGCATGGGGCCCTCGGACTCCAATGGTCAGTCCGCCCCTGGACTCAGCTATCCCTCCTGGTACTGCTGGACAGGTGAGAGTTGGGAGGACTTGTGCTTCCCAAGGTGTGTGTGATACTGCCCCCCACCTGTCCTGCTGCCCCCTCCAGGCCTAAAGCTGTGTAAGGGGCCCCAAAATGTATGATGGCTGCCCTGCTGATGAGCCAATATTCAAGCCGACAAGCACCTGCAAAGATTTGTGGCTAGTCGGCTAGGATACTAGATTGGGGTATTCGCGTTTCACCCCACCCATCAGGGTTTAATTGTAGAGGTGGATCGGGCTTCAGAGGTAAAAAAGCCACTGTGCTATCAAACGCAGTTACTGTACCCATCAAACACAGTTACTGTACCCATCAAACGCAGTTACTGTACCCATCAAACGCAGCTACTGTGCCCATCAATTGCCGCCACTGTGCTATCAAATGCAGCCACTGTGCGCATCAAATGCAGCAACCTAGCCCATCAAATGCAGCCACTGTGCCCATCAAATGCAGCAACCTAGCCCATCAAATACAGCCACTGTGCCCATCATACGCAGCAACCTAGCCCATCATACGCAGCCACTGTGCCCATCAAATGCAGCCACTGTGCCCATCAAATGCAGCAACCTAGCCCATCAAACGCAGCCACTGTGCCATCAATTGCTGCCACTGTGCCTATCAATAACCGCTACCGTGCCCATTAATTGCTGACAGTGCGCCCATCGATTGCCGCTACTGTACCCACACCTTCATACCTATCCCTGGAGGTACCCATACATGGAACCACTGACAGCTACTGACAGAGGAACTTTTACTTCACTAAACATCTGATTTATATTATTATGGGCTCATTCACACCAAGTGCGTTCAGCTACGTTGATCAGCATCAGTCAACTCAAGGCAACAAAAAAAAAAGCGATTGATTTCTGTGTGACCTAATCACACCGTACATGAGCAGTGGTGCACACTGTGTAAAATTACAGCACGTCTCCTTTTTATACAGCTCAGCGCACGTTACTGCATGTCAACGCACTGCAGGAAATCTGCATTCTGGGCATGCATCCCTAAACACGAGTACCACTCGGTACAGCATCCAGCCGCTGTGTATTCCAGCTTGTCATAGATTTTGACAGCCTGCTGGCAGTGGGGCTGGACGCTGCACCTGTGCCTTCCGAGCGCACAATAACGCCAGGATTTGCGTGTCCAGACACAAACATATTGAGTAAAAATATTGTTCTCTGTCCCTGGACAGTTTAAAATAGATTATAAATCTCCTATAACACTGATATATCTCCATGCAGTAATACAAGCAAACCTTTTCCTGGTGTTTTATGTTTAGTGAGATATTTAAAGCCTATCATCACCCTAAAAAATACATATGAATATAGCAGCCTAGTCCTTGAAGTGGTTGTAAAGCCTTAAGCCTCCTACACGCGATCGAATATCTGATGGCATATAATCTGATGGCTTTTTACGTCGGATATCCGATGAAGCTGACTTTCAACAGTCTTGCCTACACACCATCGGTCAAAAATCCGACCGTGTCCAAAACGCAGTGATGTAAAACACAACGACGTGCTGAGAAAATTTAAGTTCAATTCAAAGCATGCGTCGACTTGATTCTGAGCATGCGTGGATTTTTGACTGATGGAGTTCCATACAGACGATCAGATTTTTCTATAGGATTTTTATCCATAGGAAAAGTTTAAAACATGTTCTATTTTTTTTCACCGATGGAAAACAACCCAATGGGGCCCACACACGATCGGTTTTTCCAATGAAAATAGTTAAACGGTCAGTTTTCAATGGACAAACTGATGGTGTGTACAGGGCTTTACAGACCACTTGGCGCTACAGGTAAGCCTAGATTAAGGCTTACCTGTAGGTACAAGAAATAAATCCCTAACCACTTAAGACCCGGACAATTATGCAGGTTAAGGACCTTGCCCCTTTTTGCGATTCGGCACTGCGTCGCTTTAACCAACAATTGCGCGGTCGTGCGACGTGCCTCCCAAACAAAATTGGCATCCTTTTTTTCATACAAATAGAGCTTTCTTTTGGTCACCTCTGCGTTTTTTTTTTGCACTATAAACAAAAATAGCGTGACAATTTTGAAAAAAAATTCAATATTTTTTACTTTTGGCTATAATAAATATCCCCCAAAAATATATATATAAAAAAAATGTTTCCCTCAGTTTAGACCGATACGTATTCTTCTACCTATTTTTGGTAAAAAAATTGCAATAAGCGTTTATTGATTGGTTTGCGCAAAAATTATAGCGTTTACAAAATAGGGTATAGTTTTATTGCTTTTTTAATAATTATTATTTTTTTACTACTAATGGCGGCGATCAGCGTTTTTTTTTGTGACTGCGACATTATGGCGGACACTTCGGACAATTTTGACACATTTTTGGGACCATTGGCATTTTCACAGCAAAAAATGCATTGTTTATTGTAAAAAATGACAATTGCAGTTTGGGAGTTAACCACAAGGAGGCGCTAAAGGGGTTATGTGTGACCTAGTATGTGTTTACAACTGTAAAAAGGGATCACACGATCGATGACGCCGCCACAGTGAAGAACGGGAAAGCCGTGTTTACACACGGCTCTCCCCGCTCTTCAGCTTTGGGGACCGATCGCGGGACTCCAGCGGCGATCGGGTTTGTGAGTCCCACGGTCCCGGAACTGGTCGCGGGAGCGCGCGTCTGCGATCCACGGCTGGGCACTAGCACAGGACGTACCTGTACATGCTTGTGCCCAGCTGTGCCATTCTGCCGACGTATATGTGCAGGAGGCGGTCCTTACAGGGGTTGTAAAGGTACAAGTTTTTTTACCTTAATGCATCCTATGCATTAAGGTAAAAAAACATCTCACAGCACCGGCCCCCGTTGTACTTACTTGACCGTTCGAATCTCCCGGGCGCGTCCACGTCGTCCTCTTCGGTTCCCAGCCTGGCCGTTGATTGGCTAGGCTGGGCGGATTGATAGCAGCGCAGCCATTGGCTAGCGCTGCTGTCAATCAGAGCGGATGACGCGGCTCGCCGGGGGGGCGGAGCCGAGTGATACAGTCGGCGGCTATGGCCGCCGCTGTATCACGGGAGCGCGCTCGCAAAAGCTTTCCTCCGTGCGAGCGCCCTCGCATGAAGAGGGAAAGCTTTTGCGAGGAGGAGCCCAGACAGCCGCCGAGGGACCCCAGAAGACAGCTTTCCGGGCCACTCTGTGCAAAACGAACTGCACAGTGGAGGTAAGTATCACATGTTTGTTATTTTTTTTTTTTAAAAGCCCTGACTTTAGTGTCCCTTTAAGTGGTTAAGGCTTCATTCATAACAAATGCTTTTTTTTATGCATTTTGCAGAAATGCAGGGAAATCTTTTGGAAAGGGTTAGGGAATTTTTTTCCTGCAAAAAGCAGCATTTTGCATTTAATAGAATTCGATGGACCCACATCCAAAACGCAAGTACCGTGTTTTTACTGCGATTTGCGTTTTTTTTTTTTTTAACCTGTTTATGGTTGTTAAAGATAATGTGTGTAGCACCATTTGAAATTTAAGGGATGATCAGAGAGTAAGTGACTCTGATCTCAATTTGTGATTGTTTCATAGGGTCTCTGTTTCAGCTTGGCTGTGCTGTGGGCTCATTCTGTCGTGCCTGGGGTGTTGTTCCACCCCAGGATGATAGGTGGCAGCAGTGGAGTCAGGACTTGGGTGTTTTTCCCAGCAGCCAATCAAGGAGGAGTTTCCTTGCTGGGCATGCTGGGAGAGGGTACTTATGGAACAGACGCCATTGGTCTGGGTCTTTTTCTAGAAGTGTGGCACCCACCTTTAGGGTGGCCACATCACTACGCCGCTAGCGATATGGCCTACCTGGCCGAGGCGTTCCTGGTTTCTGGGCCTGGAACGTTCAAGCAGGACGGGGACTCAGTGATCGACTGGGTTCCCACTTTTGAAGATCCCAAGCAAGTGTGGCTGTTCAGTGGGGAGTCCATCTGAGGAAAGCCAATGAGAGGCTGGCGGTCCAATAGGATTCTGACGAACCACCGGGGATCGAGGTTACCGGACACTGAAGGATTGACTCCTCTTTCAGTCGGTACCTGGGCAAGGTTAAGAAGATTCAGGCAAAACTTTACTTAGGAGGGGCTCCTCCGTATCTGCAATCAGAGAAAGCCTGTGGCAGAGGCGCTTCCCTGATGTTCATTCAGAAGAGTCTGTGGCAGAGACATCCTTCTAAGTTCCAGGTGATACTCTGGCTGCCAGGTCGGTGAGAAAGACCTGTTCAGGTACGTTAAACCCACTTAGGCTGGAGTGGCGAAGAAATTTAAGTGTTGCCGGAAGCAGGACCGTTTCCATATTGAACGCCTGAATCTGCTGTTCTACTTTCAACTTTCGTCTATCCCTTTCCATCACCTGTTAACTATTTTTACACGGCTGGGTAATAAAGAGCACATATAAAAGAGACATTCCCCTTGCGGAAATTCCTTTACTATTGATGTATGCATTATTCACCCTAGACATTTCACCAGAGCCATCCCATCTATTCTCAGCAGCCCCTTCGGGGGTATCGCTACATGTGGGGGCTCATCCGGGATCGGCTGTTATCTCACTTTATTCAAATTCAGAAGATTATTTCATTGTGAAAAAGGAATTGTCGTGTGTTAAAATGTGCTTGGTGAGGAAGGATTTAATGTCACCATTGAATCTGGGCGCACGTGGGGTGAAGCCATGTGCGTCTGCCACGTGCAAAGAAAAGTTTCAAAGTGGGAGGAGCTACCCACCCCTGCGTGTGATGCAGGCTGAGTTTGGCGCCAAGAGACAGAGTGTTTGCCCGCCCATGAGAGAAGGTCGTGTGAACATGTCGGTGCCATTAAAGCAATTCGCCAAGCTGAGACCCCCGATGTCGGCCCCGGGAGTCAATGCAATGCCTGCTGCTGCTGAAGTGCCCTTGACGGATACCGGAATGCGAACCCAAGGGAAGTTTGTGCTATTCTCCAGTGGAAGCGTGGAGGCCCTCGGACTGTCCTGCCCCCGCTGCTCGGAGCTGGTCGTCCGGATCCTGCCTTTTGCCCGGTGCAAGAAATGCCGGGCCTACCTGTTCCAGATCGAGCCACCAACCGAAGCTCCGCGGGAGTACAAGGTGGACTGGATCGCTGGGACTGGGACCGAGGAGAAGGCCCCATGGCCGGAACCCTCCCCATCTTCAGTAGTCGCTGTTCCGGAGGTCGTGACCGTCTCATCTACGCTTACCCCCCTGCCATCGGCTGTTTCCCCAATCAGATCGCCGGAGGTAAGGGAAGTGGAAGAGAGAGAATGTGTGACCAGCATGCAAACAGATGCCATACCGGAGGCTACAGCTACTAATGTGGTCTCCGTGTGGAACTCCATTGCCAAAATGGGCCCCGCACAGGCTTCCAGCTGCTGCGGTCGAGGCCTGCCTGCTCATACAAGTGACTTGACCAATGTCCCTATTGGGGGACGCACCTACTTGCCTGTGGAGGAGTATGACACCTCCGATCTGGACTCATCATCCTCATCATGGAGATGACAAATGGTTTGAGCCGGAGTTCCCTGAATCGCAGTGGGGTAAAAACTCTCGGCCTTCCAAATCCCATAGCCTCAAGAAGCGTGCTTCCGATGCCAAGCAACGAACGGATGTTCCGCAGCTGACATGGGGAGTTAAGGGAACCGAGTCACTACTCCCATCCCTGCCGCATTGCCTGCATTAAAGAGAGCTCCTGCGCTATCGTGCTGCCAGGACATGGAAACCCCCGTGATCTGCCGAGACTTGCTCGGCTGCAGCGCATCCTCATGAAGAGAGTAGCCATGGACCATGGATGGGAATACCCCTACGTGCCTTCAGCTCTCATTTTCTCGTGATTGAGAAAATGAGAGAGGAATGGTACAGGGATGCTGTTTGGGAGTATTTGGGAGTACCAAAGACTGACTGTGAAACTGAGTATGCCTTTATCTGTGTGGGTCAGCGGTTCGAGAGTTGTCTGAAAGATTGGAGCCCTGGCCGGTACATCTACAGTGATAGAGTGGTTCTCAAATGTCCAGGAAAAGTGGATCAAGTCTGTTCTGTCACCACTACTAATTACAAAGGGGACTTTATCACTCTCCTGGATCCACGGTTCTACAGGTAGACCTAATGCCTGTGTTGTCACCTTTGCTGCTCCTGTTAAAGAAGTTACGGACAAGAACTGTTGCCCCTTTCTAGTTTGTGTTTTCATCCCACCGGATCCACACTTTATTGCTTGTGCAGAATTTCGGGGGTTTGATATGTTAGTAAGGATAGGGTCTTGCCGGCTTCTTCACAGCACCAAGGAAAAGAAAAGGAGGAGAAGATAGTAAACAGTGGACTGCCTTATGCTGGTAATACCAGCGCACTGACCACTAGGGGCAGTGTTCTGCAACTTCTGCCAGAGACATTCCCCTTGCGGACATTCCTTTACTGTTGCTGTATGCATTATTCACCCTAGACCATTTCACCAGAGCCATGAGATAACATGCCATCCCATCTATTCTCAGCAGCCCCTTCAGGGGTATCAATACATGTAAAAAAAAATAGCTGGCTAAAAAAAAAAAAAACACGGAAAACACAAATCTCAGTAAAATCGCGGTAAAAACGCACGTCAAAAAATGCAGCAATCACAGCAAAAACGCTCAAACGCAACATGCATAGGTGTGAATCGAGCCTTATGCCGCGTACACACGATCGGTTCGTCTAAAGAAAAACGGTCCGATGGACCGTTTTCATCAGACGAAGCCATCGTGTGTGGGCCCCATCGTTTTTTTCCCCATCGGTGAAAAAACGTAGAACCTGTTTTAAAATTATCTAAAAAAAACGATAGAAAAAAACGATTGTCTGTGGGGAAATCCATCGGTTAAAAATCAACGCATGCTCAGAATCAAGTCGTGGGATGCTCGGAAGCATCGAAGTTCATGTTTCTCAGCACGT
Organism: Rana kukunoris; assembly: GCA_029574335.1. Taxonomy (NCBI): domain Eukaryota; kingdom Metazoa; phylum Chordata; class Amphibia; order Anura; family Ranidae; genus Rana; species Rana kukunoris. Next base: position 199,532,477 of record CM056057.1, read on the forward strand.
CGTAGTGTTTTACGTCACCGCGTGCTGACACAAACGTTTTTTTAACTGATGGAGTGTAGGCACTTCATCGGATATCTGATGAAAAAAATCCATCGGTCCATTTTCATCGGATGAACCGATCGTGTGTACAGGGCATAAGAGAGTGTTCCTAATCTCAGCTTGTTATCTGTATAGAAGAAATCTTGCTGATTGATAGGGGATCAAATACTTATTTCACTCATTAAGGCTCATTTCCACTGGCGTTTTTACAGCCAATTTTTTTAGCCTTTTTTACAGCTTAAAAACGCCTGTTCATGTTTATTTTGCGCAAAAACGCTGCGGTAGCGTTTTTGCGCGTTTTTTAATGTCTGCCGTTTTTACAGCTCTATTGCTGGAGCTTCAGAACACACTGGTCCTGCAGTTTTTTTTTTGCAGCTTAAAAACGTCTCAGCCATCTACAGCTCAAAAACGTCATGGTGGGCATGAGGCCATAGACCAGGGGTCTTCAAACTATGGCCCTCCAGGTGTTCAGGAACTACAATTCCCATCATGCCTAGTCATGTCTGTGAATGTCATAGTGTTGCAATGCCTCATGGGATTTGTAGTTCTGTAACAGCTGGAGGGCCGTAGTTTGAGGATCCCTGCCATAGACTAACACGGAGAGCCGTTTTTAACCACTTAAGGACCACCTACTGCACATATACGTCGGCAGAATGGCACGGCTGGGCACATCAACGTATATATACGTTGATTTTAGTACCCAGCCGTGGGTCACGGGCGCGGGCCCGCGGCGCGCTCCCGTGACCCGGTCCAAAGCTCCAGGACTGGGACCGCGGGACTCGCGGCCCCGATCGCCGCTGCAGTGCGGCGATCCGTCCCTGGAGCTGAAGAACGGGGAGAGCCGTGTGTAAACACGGCTTCCCTGTGCTTCTCTGTGGCCGCAGCATCGATCTCGTCATCCCTGTTATAGGGGGACGCGATCGATGACGTCACACAGCCACACCCCCCTACAGTTGTAAACACACACACAGGGAACACTCAAAGTCACAGCGCCACCTGTGGTTAACTCCCAAACTGCAACTGTCATTTCCACAGTAAACAATGCAATTTAAATGCATTTTTTGCTGTGAAAATGACAATTGTCCCAAAATTGTGTCAAAATTGTCCGAAGTGTCCGCCATATTGTCGCAGTCACGAAAAAAAAAATCGCTGATCGTCGCTATTAGTAGTAAAAAAAAAATAATAAAAAATGATTAATAAAAATGCAATAAAACTATCCCTTATTTTGTAAACGCTATCAATTTTGCGAAAACCAACCGATAAGCACTTATTGCGATTTTTTTACCAAAAATATGTAGAAGAATACGTATTGGCCTAAACTGAGGAAATATATTTTTGGGGGATATTGCATTTTTTTTTTTAAATTGTCGCTCTATTTTTGTTTATAGCGCAAAAAATTAAAACCGCAGAGGTGATCAAATACCACCAAAAGAAAGCTCTATTTGTGGGGAAAAAAGGACACCAATTTTGTTTGGGAGCCACGTCGCACGAACGCGCAATTGTCAGTTAAAACGACACAGTGCCGAATCGCAAAAAGGGGCAAGGTCCTTTACCTGCATTTTGGTCCGGGCCTTAAGTGGTTAAGCTGCAAAAAACGCTCAGAAAAGTAGCTGTAAAACCGCCAGTGGAAATGAGCCCTTAAAATGCAAATCAATTTATAACATTTTTGAAATGCGTTTTTCTGGATATTGTTGTTGTTATTCTGTCTCTCACTGTTAAAATAAACCAACCATTAAAATTATAGACTGATCATTTCTTTGTCTGTGGACAAATGTACAAAATCAGCAGGGGATCAAATACTTTTTTTCCCCCTCACTATACACTGCATCTGAGCACCACAAACCAAAATTCTATTGAACTCATTTTTAATATTAAAAGCAAACTCCCCCATCCATCCATGTCTCTATGCTTTATTTTGTTGAGAAAACCCATTGAAAACCAACCCCCTAGCATTTATAGCTGCCGCCATCTTGAGTAAGGGCAGATAATTTGTGTAGCATTTACTTCCTGGAATCAGCCTGTCCTTAGATCAAGCATGACATAATTTGCTTAGGCTTGGAAACAAGGAAGTAAGCGATGAGATGTAAAAAGAACGGAAAAAACAAAACAAAGGTTAACCACTTTAGCCCCGGACCATATTGCTGTCCAAAGACCAGAGCACTTTTTGTGATTCGGCACTGCATCGCTTTAACTGACAATTGCGCGGTCATGCGACGTGGCTCCCAAACAAAATTGGCGTCCTTTTTTTCCCACAAATAGAGCTTTCTTTTGGTGGTATTTGATCATCTCTGCGGTTTTTATTTTTTGCGCTATAAACAAAAATAGAGCGACAATTTTGAAAAAAATGCAATATTTTTTACATTTTGCTATAATAAATATCCCCAAAAAAGATTTAAAAAAACATTATTTTTCCTCAGTTTAGGCCGATACGTATTCTTCTACATATTTTTCGTAAAAAAAAAAAAATCGCAATTAGCGTTTATTGATTGGTTTGTGCAAAATTTATAGCGTTTACAAAAAAGGGGGTAGTTTTAAGGCATTTTTATTAATATTTTTTTTTTACTAGTAATGGCGGCGATCAGCGTTTTTTTTCGGTACTGCGACATTATGGCGGACACATCGGACACTTTTGACACATTTTTAGGACCATTGGCATTTTTATAGCGATCAATGCTATAAAAATGCATTGGATTACTATAAAAATGCCATTGGCAGTGAAGGGGTTAACACTAGGGGGCGGGGAAGGGGTTAAGTGTGTTCCTATTTGTGTTCTTACTGTGTGGGGGGGGTGGACTCACTAGGGGGAATCATTGATCTTCCGTTCATACATTGTATGAACGGAAGATCAGCGTTTCCCCCGCTGACAGGAACGAGAGCTGTGTGTTTACACGCACAGCTCTCGTTCCCCGCTCTGTAACGAACGAGCGCGCGTGCCCGGCGGCGATCGCGCCCGCCGGGCACGCGCGCGGGACTCGGGGGCGAGCGAAAGTCCCGACAAAGAGCTACAGGCTCTCGCGCAGGAGTGCCGACCTGCCGCCGTATAACTGCGGCGGCTGGTCGGCAAGTGGTTAAAGGATCACATCATGCCAGAACAGAATGCACTCCTGGTGTGACAGTGATCGTCTGTTCCCTGATATAGGGACAGACGATCACTGACGTCACATGTCCAGTCCCTGACTCTCCTGTAGTATTTCATGGGAGGGGGCGAGCACGACACTCCACACCAGGGAGAAAGCCTTGTATTACTGTGTGGAGTTACAGACAGAAGAACAGGAAGTGAGGATTTCTCAGAAGAAATAAGGACATTTAAAAGCAAAATGTAAGGATGAGGTAAGTGAAGGAGGACTGCACTAAAGTAAAGGAGGGTATTTGCTGGAAAGAAAGTTGTACTTTTACAACCCCTTTAAGGTGAAAAAACACGAGAGTTTACAACCCTTTTAAGCTTTGACAGAAAAAAATGGAAACTAATTGGTTTCTATGCAGAGCTGCACCAGATGTTACACTTGGGTTGGGTTCAATGTTCCGTCTAACATGTAGAACCTGTAAAACGCATCAAAAACACACTGGAATGCATCGTAACACACCAAAAACGTCCTTGAGGTTAAAAAAAGAGGGGGGGACACTGGACTGCATCAAAGACACATCCAGACTGTGTTTCTAGCCCCCCCCCCCACCCTTTTTCTTACATGAGCCCAATCCGATCCAGCGATATGCACGAGCCCAGCAGCTTTAGCCTCTGTCTCGCTCCTCAGTGGACAGATTGATAGCAGCGGGAGCTATTGGATCCTGCTGCTGTCAATCAGAAGCTGTTACATGGGAGCGAGTCCTGCTGTCTATGTCAATAGAGGCAAGAGCAGGACTCGGGAGTGAGTACGCACGGGTGCCCCCAAGGGAAAATCGACTTTCTGTGGGGGCACCCCTGATGAAAAGGAGGGGCCAGGATCCCCAGCGGGGGACCCCAGAAGAGGAGAATCAGTGCTGCTCTGTGTAAAATGATTGCACAGAGCAGGTGAGTATAGACATTTGTTATTTAAAAAATAAATAAAAATTACAACCATTTTAGCCACTTGCCAACCAGGCCAATTCTGGCATTCCTCTCTACTATATAAAAATCTTAATTATTTTTATTTTTGCTAGAAAATTACATAATGAATGAATGAATGAAAAACTTATATAGCGCGGCACATGCGAATTAAATCGCCTCTGGGCGCTTGTTGTTCCTGTCTCCTTTGGAATCAAAAGAGATGAGTCTTGATCTTTCTCCTGAATGCTAGGTGGTTCTCCTCCAACCGAATGCTGGTTGGTAAAGCGTTCCATAGTCTGGGACCTTGGACCGCGAATCTTCTATCTCCTTTGGACTTGTAGCTGGCTTTCGGTATCTGAAGTAGATTTTGGTTGGTGGATCGCAAGATGCGATTGGGATTATGAATTTTTATTTTTTCGCACAGATATTGGGGAGCATTCCCATGGATACATCTATGCGTTAGACAGAGTGCTTTAAAAGCAATTCTGTCTTTCACTGGCAACCAGTGAAGGGCTCTCAGTGAAGATGAGATGGATTCCCAGGGTTTTTTCCCAGTCACAAGTCTGGCGGCCGTATTTTGAACGACTTGCAGACGAGCGATTTGGTACTTCGGGAGTCCGAGGTAAAGGGCATTTGCATAGTCCAGTCTGGAGTTAACAATTGTTCCCACCACGACTGCTACGTCTTCTTTAGGAATGAAAGGAATAAGTCTGCGTAGTAGGCGCAGCAGATGGTGAGATCCGCTGACTACTGACCCTATTTGTGCGTCCATTGTCATGTGGGAGTCGAAGATGACACCAAGACTTTTGACTTTGGCGCTAGGGGTGATGATTTTGCCCAGAATGGGCGGGGGTGTCCACGTTGTTGCTGGTTGGTTCCTACGCTTGGCGTGAAACAGGAGAAGTTCTGTTTTCGCTCCATTGAGTTTAAGATAACTCTTGGTCATCCAGTCCTCTATCAAAGAGAGACATGTCTCTAGATTGAGGTGGTGATCCTTTTTATTGCAAATGCGGAAATACAGTTGCGTGTCATCTGCATATGAGTGATAGAGCAGTTTTTGACTGCTGATGATTTCAAAGAGAGGACGAAGATAGATGTTGAATAACACAGGCGATAGAGGGGATCCTTGAGGGACTCCGCATGATACTGTGCGCTTTCCAGAGGTGAAAGGTCCTAACTTCACTATTTGCGAACGGTTTTCCAAGAAAGAGGAGAACCAAGATAGATCGCCTTCTGCGACTCTGGCTACTTCAGCTAGCCGAGTCAATAGAAGCTTGTGGTCTACAGTGTCGAAAGCTGCGCTTAGGTCCAACAGAACCAGGAGACAAGATTCTCCTTCGTCTGCGGCCTCGAGAGCGTCGTCCCATATCTTGAGCAATGCGGTTTCTGTCCCGTGTCCGGGCCGGAAACCCGATTGATATGGATCAAGTAGGTTATGGGTATCTAGATGCTGTTGCAGCTGTTGTACCACTACTTTCTCCATGACCTTAGAAAGAGAGTTTAGGCCTGTTATGGGACGGCGGTGGAGTGGATCCTTGGGGTCCAGGGTGGGTTTCTTCAAGATAGGCCGAATTATACCCTCCTTCAACTGGGAGGGCACTATGCCCTCCCTAAAGGATTGGTTAATAAGCTGCGTGATCGGAGGCGCCAGGAAGTCGGCACATTCCTTCAGCAGTTTAGTGGGGATGATATCATTCGGCGCAGTGCTGTTACGCAGAGCGCCGATGATATTTTTAATGTCATGAGTACAGACGGGTTCCAGCGTGAACTCACCTGATTGTGGTGAGTTTCTGCCGGTGTTGTGTGAATAATTACTGGGGGGGCTACGGGGGGAGTTGTTCTGCTGAATGCTTTGCCAGATTCCCACAATTTTATTAATGAAGTAATCCGACAATTCATCGCAAAATTCTTGTGTGTCCGAATTGGGGGCTTCAAGACATCCTGGATTCATGGTCTGAGTGACCAGCTTGAAGAGCTCGCGGGGGCGGTTGAGGGCGCTGTTGATAGCCTCAGAAAAATAATTTTTCTTGGCATCGAAAATTTCCTTGTGGTATTTTCTAGTTATTGCCTTGTAGATGGAGAGGTTCTCAACTGATGGACTTCTCTTCCAGGCGGCTTCAGCCCTTCTGCGCTCTTGCTTCAGTGACGCCAGCTGGTTGTTGAACCAGCCTGCGTTATTTTTCCGGATGTGGGTTTTACGTTTCGGCGCTATTAAGTCGGCTGACTGTAATAGGGCTGTGTTAATGGAATCCAGTGTTTCTTCAGCCGATTGATGCGGCTGAATTATTTTTATTTTTTTCCTTAACGTGGCTTTGAAGAGTTCCGAGTGGAGCTTCTTCTGACATCTAGTCCAGTGTGTTGTCACTGGGTTTGATGTTTTTATTAAGGGGGGAAATTGGGAATAATGAATTTAATTGCATGGTGGTCTGTCCATGGCAATGGTTCATTTCCCAAGATTTTTATTTCCAGATCGTGTCTGAAAATAAGATCGAGCGTGTGACCTGAAGCATGTGTGGGCCCACTTACTAGTTGCTGAAGCCCTAATCCTTCCAGGTGGTCGATGCAGGCGTCGGCAACGGGGTCTTGCGGGGAGTTGGCCCAGAGGTTGAAATCCCCGAGCAGCAAAAGGTGTTTGCTGTTCAGGGTATAGGTGGAGATAAAGTCCGTCAATGAAGGGAGAAACTGCGTTTTTGGGCCGGGTGGCCTATAGCAGAGTAGAATCCGGACTGTCTCCTGGGAGTTTGCTTGCAGTTGTAGAGTAAGGGTTTCCATGAATGGAAGAGGGTTTTGAAGGACTGGTTTTGTGATCGCAAGGTGCGTCTTATGGATCACCGCCAATCCTCCTCCTCTTTGCCCTATTCTGTTTTCCGTTATAATACGGTAGTTATCTGGCACCAATTCTCCTAGAATGGTGTTACAGTCGGCTGTAAGCCAGCTCTCTGTAATAAAGAGGCAGTCTAAGTCATGTTGCAATAAGAAATCATGGATTTCTAATCGGTGTTTTACTGCCGATCTAGTGTTGATCAAAGCACATGATATGTGCTTAGGTTGGGGCAAACGGCTGAGACCTTTGACAATTGATCTTCGATTGATCCTCAATAGGCGCTCCGTTTGAAGGGCTTTTTTGGTAATGGCTGGTAGTATTGCGGCAAATCGCCTCAGACTCCAAATGGCCTCTGCCGAGTATTGCAGATTAACCATGGTAGCCAAACACCAGGGGGAGGGGGGGGGGGGGTTAAGGATTGTCAAGGATTAACTGAATCCTCAATCCTAGCTTGGTCCAGAGGAAGGCAAAAAAACCCTGACCGTGCTACGCCAATATGCAGCGGCAGGGAAAAAAATTCCTTCCTGACCCCTTGATAGGCGATCGGCGAACCCTGGATCAAGTTGTAATAGTTGAGATTTGGGGCTGGGTGTAGTAAGATGACCTGCCGATCGGCAGCAGGATCCAGGCTTAAAAAAACTCCCAGGTTAGGTGGATCGGTGCTGCCGTTGGGGCCAGGACTGGTAGACAGGGGTGTGAAGTACTTTCCAGGGGTAAGGGGTGGGTATCAGGTCCGTTTTGGGACTTTGGTGGCGGTTGGAGGGGATGAGAAGCGGCGCGCCGCTAGGCCGCGGGTGAAGCCGCGGCCTTTCCTAGTTGCGGCTGCCGCGATTGCCTCCAGGCCGGCGCGGAGGTACCGAGAAAGCGCCCGAGACGGCGGAAAATTGCAGGGATTGCAGGGATAGGTGGCGGATGGTTAGCTAGAGAGGGGCTAGTAGTGTGGGGGCATAGAAGGGTAGGTGTGGATAGGGTGGAGAGACGTGGCTTTAAGTTGCAGCGGTGGCTTGTCCTGAAAAGGACGGCTGCCTGCAACCTCAGTGGATGGCTTACCTGCTGGAGAGGGGTGAAGGAGGAAAGCCAGGGGGGCCAGGTAGAGCCGGGGGAAAGCCGGTGGTGAGTTGCTTGAGGGATAGAGGGGTAGAGCAAGCCTACCTAGCAGTCTGCCTAGCCACTATCTGCCTGTCTGGTCCCTGGCGAGAGCAGACTCGAGCGGAAGACCGGAGCGTCCTACTCTCCCACTGACACTGACTGACTGACTGACTGCCTGTCACATGAGCAGTCTAGGGGGGTGGGACCATAGAACCCCCAAACATTATATATGTTTTTTTTTTAGCAGAGACCCGTATTCTCTAGGGTCTAGAGAATACAATGGCGGTCATTATCTCGCACGGTGTTTGCGCAATTTTTTCATGCTTTAAAAAAAAAAAAACAGTAAAGTTAATCTATGTGTCATGTGACTGATGAAATTACACAGAGTAAATAGATACTCAACATGTCACGCTTCAAAATTGCACACACTCACGGAATAGCGCCAAAATTCAGAACTTAAAAAACCCCATAGGCGACCCTTTAACATTTTTTACTGGTTACATGTTTTGAGTTAAGCTCCGTACACACGATCCGAAAATCATACGAAAAATGCCGCTTTCGAAACGATTGTACGATAATCGTATCGTTAGTACAGAGCTTCCGAGAGCCGATCAGGACAGTTCATCGGATTTTATCCTATCGGACATGCATCGTACGATTTTCGTTTTATCAGTACAGCTGTCGTTCGAAAATGCAATACAGATGCATTACAACATATGACATCACTTCCGATTTTTTATTCTGCCGTACGAGAATTTTCGTGACTTTGGTGAGTTTTCATCAGATTCGACATGAGATTAGCATACAAAAAAAAAAAACGGACGATCATTCGTTCGATAATCGGATCGTGTGTACCAGGCATAACAGAGAAGGTCTAGCGCTAGAGTTATTGCTCTCACTCGAAGGTTCGCTGCGATACCTCACGTGTGTGGTTTGAACACAATACACTGTTTTCATATGTGGGCGGGACTTAGGTATGTGTTCACTTATGCATGCGAGCACACGGGGACAGGGGCGCTTTTAAAAAAGAAATACAAAATTATTGCTACTTCTACTTAAATTTTTTTTGTTTAACATTTACTTTTATTCCTATTACAAGGAATGTAAACATCCCTTGTTAAAGGAATATGGCATGACAGGTCCTCTTTACAGTGGAATATGGGGGTCTAAGAAAACGGCTTCCCACAGCGATCTGTCATTTCCCCAGGTCAGCCCCACCCCCCTTCAGTTAGAACACACACAGGGAACATAATTAACCCCTTCCTCGTCCCCTAGTGTTTACCCCTTCCCTGTCAGTGGCATTTTTATAGTAATCAATGCATTTTTAATAGAACTGATCGCTATAAAAATGCCAATGGTTCCAAAAATGTGTTAAATGTGTCCACCATAATGTCGCAGTACTGCCGCCATTACTAGTAAAAAAAAAAAATATTAATAAAAATGCCATAAAACTATCCCCTATTTTGTAAACGCTCTAAGCTTTGCACAAACCAATCAATAAACGCCTATTGCGATTTTTACGAAAGACATGTAGAATAATACGTTTAGATATTTTTGGGGATATTTATTATAGCAAAAAGTAAAAAAAAATTTTTTTCAAAATTGTCGCTCTATTTTTGTTTATAGCGCAAAAACTAAAAACCGCAGAGGTGATCAAATACCACCAAAAGAAAGCTCCATTTGTGGGGGGAAAAAGGACGCCAATTCTGTTTGGGAGCCACGTCGCACGACCGCGCAATTGTCCGTTTAAGCGGTGCGGTGCCGAATCGCAAAAAGTGGACCGGTCATTGACCAGCAATATGGTCCGGGGCTGAAGTGGTAGACATGTGCATTTGGTTTCGTTACGAATTCGGTCAAATTTTTCATTATTCGGAAATTCGGATGCATCCGAATTACAAAATTAACGAATTTATACAAATTCGAAAAAAACGCGAAAGGAAATTCAAAACGAATTCGAAAAAAATTTGAATGGAAAACAAATTCGAATGAAAATTGAAAGCAAATTTGAATCAAAATCTAAAAAAATATAAAATCAATTTCTAAAAAAGAATACAATAAAATTGAATATAAAATAATAAAACAATAAAATGAAAATCAAAGAATAGTAAAGAACAGAATAGAATTTTATAGAATGTAATCAAATACAATAATACAAATACAAATACATACAATCAAATTCGGTTGAAATCATTTCCAATCCGGTTGAAATATCATCGAATTTGGTTGAAATATTAACGATAGCGGATGAAATATTATTGAATTCTGTTGAAATATTTTCGAATCCGATCAATATATGATCGAATTCGAATCCGGTAGAAATGTTTTCGAATTCGACTGGTTTGTCGAATTTGGTCGAAAACGATCGAATTTCCGAAAACTAATTTAACGAATCTAACTTAACGAAATAAATTAAATAATGAATTAAAACGAAACGATTTTTTTCCTTTTGCACATGTCTAAGGTTAAATTCATGATAATAACAAAAGTTGAATGTAATACAATGATTTATAAAAAAATATGTCTATATATTTTTTAAAACATACATTTTGGTTTCAGTTTCGGCCAAGTGCATCCTAAACTTTTGGTTTTGGTACCAGAGTCTTCATTTTGGCACACCTTTAGTGGTCGTGATGAAAAAAACGACCCCACAGGTAGCGAGCAGCGGAGAGCATGCCCGCCAAGCGCAGCTCATTCGGGCAAATGGGGAAGATTGGTTGCACCGACCTCTGAGCATGCCCCCTTCTGAAACGCGTCAGCAGGGCTTCACAGGCTGATGTCATCACGTGTGCTGGCGGGTGGCGCTTTGACCTTACAGTAAATGCTGTGGATATTTAATTTTCTTTCTTGTGAGTAGGCATCCAGTTTTTATGAATACGTTCTTTAAACGGGATTACATTGTGCTCTGGTTTTCTATGGCCTACATATTATACTGCTGAGGGGGTTATTATCCATACATTGCAGTGGATTATGTGCTGGATTTCCAGGATGTTCCACGTGTGTGTTTGACCTCCCTGCAGGGGGTCTCAGGCTTCTGTTTTTGCTGTGGGGGTGGATGCCACACGTGAATACCATTTGCACAAGAAACACTTATTGGACTTTTACATTATGTGATTTTTTATTATATTGTACAAGTGCTTTATTGTAAACTGATTAGTGTTTCTCGTTATTAACACTGCTAGCAGTGGCGGGCGGTGCTCAATATTTATAGGGGGGATGACGACAAATGCAATGCCCCCCCCCCCCACCTCTGTAGGAGACATATGAATAGGTGGCGATCTCTGCCTGTCCGGGAGGAGAACCAGTGTGACAACAGTGAATATTAATTTGCTATTGTCACACAACTGAGTGGGCTCGGGGCACAGTGCTCTGTGCCCTGAGTCCACCCTTTTTTTTAAGCCAATTAGAACCTCCAGCTCTAATCATGTGCTTAACCACTTCAATACCGGGCTTTAAAACCCACCTCCTTCCCGGGCCTATTCTGGCATTTCTCTCCTACATGTACAAATCTACCGGGGACAGGGGCGTTTTAATTTTTATTTTTTTTATTACTTATTTTTTATTTTATTTATTTATTTTTTACACTTTTTTTTTTTCAATGGCTTTTATTCCTATTACAAGGAATGTAAACGTCCCTTGTAATAGGAATGTGTGTGACAGGTCCTCTTTAAGGAGAGATGCGGGGTCAATAAGACCCCACATCTCTCCTCCAGGCTGGAAAGAATGAGATTGTGAAAAAAAATTCACTGATCTCATTGAAACTAGCCGCAATTGCGGTTTGTTTACTTACGGGGACCCGGGCGTGATGTCATCCCAATCGCGCCCGGGCCTCCGACTGTCATAGAGATGACTGGTGACCATCTGGTCACCAGTCATCTCTATGGCAAACATCCGGCGGACGGCGATCGTCTCTCCGGGCCCCTGAGGCACCGGATGGCGGCGGGAGGATGTCCCCTCCCACTGCCTGTAAGAACGATCAAGCGGCGGGACCCCCGCTATGATCATTCTTACGGTGTGCAGGATCGCCGCCGCTAAAAAATGATATCTCAATGATGCCTCTGGGTGCAGGCATCATTGAGATATCCCCGCACAAAGTACAGAATATCATATGACGTCCACCCGGAATAACAGGTCCTCGTTTTGGACGTCATTTGACGGCGTGCGGGGGTAAAGTGGTTAAAAAAAAAAACCTCATTGGAATCCATGCGTCCGGCGCCCTGCATGTAGATTAGGGGCGAGGCATCATGGATTGGGTGGACGGCTGTTTATGGACGGGCCGCCACTGATAGTTAGGCCGCGTACACACATAATGAGATTTATCCGATGAAAACGGTCTGTCAGACCGTTTTCATCGGATATGTCTGCTGGGCTATTTTGGTTTGATCCGTGTACACACGATCAAACCAAAATCCCCGCCGGCAGACAGCGCGGTGACGTGGCGGTGACGTTGACGCTGCCACGTCACCGAACCTAGAAGTAAAATGCTTCCACGCATGCGTCAAATCCATTCGACACATGCGGAAGATCCGACAGACGCTTTAAAACTTGTCTGCTGGAAAAACCTTTCTGCTAGGCCGTACACACGACCAGTTTCAGCAGATAAGTTTGATCGTGTGTACGCGGCCTTAGTGTCAATGATTGTGCATTTAAAGGGAAAGCGCAACATATTTATGTTTAACCACTTAAGGACTGGACCAATATGCTGGTAAATGAGGGGTTTTTACAATTCGGCACTGCGTCGCTTTGTCAGACAATTGCGCGGTCGTGCGACGTGGCTCCCAAACAAAATTTGCGTCCTTTTCTTCCCACAAATAGAGCTTTCTTTTGGTGGTATTTGATCGCCTCTGCGATTTTTTTTTTTTGCGCTATAAACAAAAATAGAGCGACATTTTTGAAAAAAAAAATCAATATTTTTTACTTTTTGTTATAAGAAAAATCAAATAAACTAAATTTTAGTCAAACATTTAGGCCAAAATTAATTCAGCCACATGTCTTTAGTAAAAAAAAAAAAAAAAAAAAAAAAATCGCAAAAAAAAAAAATTAGCTAGCTAGCGGGAACAGCGACACTAATACAGCGATCGGAAAAATGATCGCTTAGCGACACTGGCAATAGGGGGTAAAAGGGTTAACTAGGGCGGTGATCAAGGGGTTAAAACTTTATTCGGGGGGGGTACGGGGGCTACCCTGAACATAACACTGACTGACTGACACTAACTGCAGTGATCATACATACATGATCACTGCAATCAGTGACACTGTGACAGGGGGGGGGGGGGGGGGGGGCGATCGGAAGGGGTTAAATGTGCCTATGTGTGTGGTGTCAGTGTAGTGTTGGTGCAACTTACTGTGTCAGTCTTCTCTCCTATCGGCGGTTTGAAAATACCACCGAGGGAGAGAAGACATCACTTCCTCTGCCTGTGTTTACATTACACAGGAAGAGGAAGTGACACGGCGGCGAGGGAGCCGATTCGCTGGGATCGATCCGGAGGGGGCGGACAGAATCGAGCAGCCGCCCCCTCAAGATGGATCCCCGGAGGAGGTAAGAGGACCGCCGCACGCAGCGGAGGGGGTCCCGATCGGGCAAAAAGGCAGGGACGTACCTGTACGCCCATGTGCCTGTACGTGCCATTTTGTGGACGTACATCTGCGTGCAGCGGGCCTTTTAAGCGGTTAAAATAGCTTTGGCCATACGTTGTTTTTTTTTTAAAACAGTTATGCTTTAAAACAAAAAAAACAGTAAAGTTAGCCCACTTTTTTTTGCATAATATGAAAGATGAAGTTACGCCGACTAAATAGATACCCAACATGTCATGCTTCAAAATTGCACACACTCGTGGAATGGTGCCAAACTTCGGGACTTAAAAATCCCTATAGGCGACGCTTTAAATTTTTTTACTGGTTACATGTTTTGAGTTTAAAAATGCCATAAAACTATCCCCTAATTTGTAAACGCTATAACTTTTGCGCAAACCAATCAATAAACGCTTATTGCGATTTTTACCAAAAATATGTAGAAGAATACGTATCGGCCTAAACTGAGGGAAAAAAATGTGTTTATATATTTTTTGGGGATATTTATTATAGCAAAAAGTTAAAAATATTGAATTTTTTTCACAATTATCGCTCCATATTTGTTTATAGCGCAAAAAATAAAACCGACAGAGGAGAAAGCTCTGTTTGTGTGGAAGAAAGGACGCCAATTCTGTTTGGGAGCCACGTCGCACGACCGCGCAGATGTCAGTTAAAGAGACGCAGTGCCGAATTGCAAAAACTGGCCAGGTCCTTAACCTGCATAATGGTCCGGGGCTTAAGTGGTTAACCACTTCCATACCGCGCCTATTCTGTCACGTCTCTACTTCATGTAAAAATCATAACTTTATTGCTAGAAAATTACTTTAGAACCCCCAAACATTATATATATTTTTTAGCAGACACCCTAGGGAATAAAGTGGCGGTCATTGCAAATTTTTATCTTGCACGGCATTTGCGCAATAATTTTTCAAAACGCCTTTTTTCGGGGGAAAAAAATTGTTTCATGAATTAAAAAAACAAAACAGTAAAGTTAGCACAATTTTTTTGTACAATGTGAAAGATGTTACGCAGAGTAAATAGATGCCTAACTTGTCATGCTTTAAAATTGCGCACACTCATGGAATGGCGCCAAACTTCGGTACTTAAAAATTTCCACAGGCGACGCTTTCATTTATTTTATTTTTACAGGTTACCAGTTTAGAGTTACAGAGGGGGTCTAGGGCTATAATTACCTCACATGTGTTGTTTGGAGGGCGTTTACATATGTGGGTGGGACTTGCGTGCGCGTTTTCTTCTGAGCGCAAGCTACTGGGGACAGGGGTGTTTTCTTAATTTTTTTTTTTACAGTTTTTTTTTTATCACCTTTATTACTATTACAAGGAATGTAACCATCCCTTGTAATAGGAAATGTGTGCGACAGGTCCTCTTTATGGAGAGATGCGGGGTCAATAAGACCGCACATCTCTCCTCCAGGCTGGAAACCATGAGATTGGCAAAAAAAAAATCACAATCTCATGCTTTCAGCCGCGATTGCAGCTTGGTTTACTTCCGGGTACCCGGACGTGACCAGTGACCATCTGGTCACCGGAAATCTCTATCCTCCTCATGCGGAGGCAGGCGATACATTTTTCTGGCCTCCGATGGCACTGGGCTAGCGTGTGACCTACCTGACCTACATACACTGACGGTAGTGACCTACATACACTGACCTACCTGACATACACTGACCTACCTACACTGACCTACCTGACATACACTGACATTTACATACACATTATTACACTTTCTGACGGTTCTGACCTACCTCAGCGGTGTCACAGCAGCAGGCAGTCATTCAGTCAGAGAGCCGAGGAGCCTGGCTGGAGGGGAGGAGAGCTGAGGAGCCTTGAGGAGAGCCGAGCCCAGGAGGAGAGGAGAGCCGCCCATGGCCCGCCCAAGCACCGAGCAGGGATGTGGCGTCGGCGCGGCGGCCGTATTGTAATTCCCGCCTTCTGGAGACAGTACAGCGCCTATGATGGACGTCACACGTCCCGCGGTCGCGGCATTGGACCAGTGGGATGCCCATCATAAGGCGTTGTGCAGGCTCCAGAAGGCGGGACCTGCTATGGGACTCGGCCAAACTCGGCGGCGATTTGGATCAGATCAATCCCGCCGCTTGCTACTCGGCTCGGGGCTAATAATGCAGTTATGCCACCGTGAGACTCTGGGCTTTACGGGGTCACATTCGGGGCTTCAGCCACACTAGCCACCCCCTCCTGACGCCCCTGCTCATTGAGTGGAATTTATGCTTCCACTAGACATGTTTCGCCAGGTTATCCTATGGGCACAGTTTACGTAATTGCAGTGCAGTGCAAAAAAAGAGCATGCTTCATTTTTCTGCACTGCAAATGCACAGAAACATGCGCAAATGCATATAAATGCACCGCAACGCAGAGCACATAATACAACAAAGAATACCCAAAGGGTAGAAAGATGGAGTTTTGAGGTACAGAAAATTTGATCAACATCAAATTATCGAAAAATTGTTTTTTTTTTTTTAAATTATATTACATAGACAATAAAAAATTGTGCAGTGCACATAAAGCCAAAGAAGATGGAAGAGACCTTAACCACTTGCCGCCCTCCAATGAAAGATTGACGTCGGCAAAGTGGTTTCAATATCCTAAGTGGACGTCATATGACGTCCTCAGGATATTTAGCCACTGCGCACCCCGGGGGCGCGCATTGCGGCGATCGTTGTTGCGGCATGTCAGTCTGACACCCCGCAACACCGATCTAGGTAAAGAGTCTCTCACGGAGACTCTTTACCATGTGATCAGCAGTGTCCAATCACGGCTGATCACGATGTAAACAGGAAAAGCCGGTAATCAGCTGCTCTCTGACAGGGGGGGGGGGGGTTTGTGCTGATCGATTATCAGCACAGCCCCCCCGAGGATGCCCACTGGACCACCACGGATGCCACTAGACCACCAGGGATGCAAAACCAAAACACAGGGATGCCACTGACACAAATAATGGATCCCAATCAGTGCCCGCAATGGATACCAATCAGTGCCCACAATGGGCATTACTGACTGGCAGGCATTGTTTGGCACTGATTGGCATCCATTAGTACAACACATACGTTAGTGCCACCTATCAGTGCCCATCTATGCTTATCCGTGCCACCTATCAGTGCCCATCCATGCCGCCTATCCGTGCCACCTATCTGTGCCGCATATCCATGCCCATTCATGCCGACTATCAGTGCCCATCAATGCCCCCCATCAGTGCCGCGTATTAGTGCCCATCAATGCCACCACATCAATGCCACCTCATCGGTGCCCATCAGTGCCCGTCAGTGCAGTACCATCAGTGAAGGAGAAAACTTACTTATTTACAATGTTTTAGAACAAACAAAAAAAACTTTTTTTTTTCTACATTTTTCGGTAATTTTTTTATTTGTTTTGCAGGAAAAAAAGATACGAGAGGTGATCAAATACCACCAAAAGAAAGCTCTATTTGTGGGTACAAAATGATAAAAATGTAGTTGGGTACAGAGTAGAATGACCGTGCAATTGTCATTCAAAGTGCAACAGCGCTCAAAGCTGAAAATTGGTCTGGGCGGGAAGGTGTATAAGTGCCCGGTATGAAAGTGGTTAAAAGAAAAGCTTAGGAAAAATGCGCATCAAATGCATGTCACTGAACATGCAAAAACGCGCAATAAACGCACAGTTTCTGACGTAATTGGACACCTAAATGCAACTGCAAAACTAAAAATGAAGATTCAATTAGCAAAGCATGGAAGGAAAATTAAGATCCGAACCATAGGAAGAAAAGGAAGGCTCAACTAAACAAAGTTTTCACATTTGCAAGATACATAAATATATCACTGCCTGACCTCAATCTGTTTAAAGAGCCACACACAGCATATGGCGTGCACTGCGCTTCCTGAACACTTCTGAGAAACAATACAATGTAATATCGCTTTAACAATCGTAGGCAGAAATACGCCCTCATTTTTCATCGCAATTATACATTTTCTGAGCGATGAGAGTGTATGCAAATTAGGATTTCAGTCCAAAAATCCACATTTGCGGGGTGTAAATGTATGATAATGATGGCAAACGTTACGGAGACTTGGATTTCTTACTGAGGATTCGGAATGGGAAATGCAGATTTTTCCCCAAACATTTTTTTATTTCTTTTTTGCCCGTCTAGGATTATAAAGATACACCACATAAGGCCTTAGGTACACTGGGCATTTAGTCCCGACACATGGGTCTCCGGCATTTCACGGCAGCGGGTGGGCGCAGGCGCACTGACCAATCCTGCTGATGGCAGCCTATGAAATCTCTATGAGAGTTTGACAGCGGCTGCCAATGGACAGGACTGGGCGGTGCGCTCAGCAGGACTGAGGGCAGGATGTGCCCAATGCCTGGACAGCGGGTTGCTTGTGTTCTGGGCACTTGTCCCTGGGGGGCATTAGGGTTTCCACCTTTTCATCAAGTCAAACCTGAACAATTTAGCGGCACACAACAATTTATTTTTCATTTTTGCAGTTTATACTATAGGATTGTAAAAGGCCTGGGACACCTTTGGGGCCCCCAATAAGAGTAGTATTATAGCGCATGAAGCGTCCCATGACAAACAGTATTAATAATGGGAGAAGCATAAGGAGCTTAGTTAAATAAAACAAGGTCAGTCTGTCTGTCCCCCAGGACAGTGCAACACCCCCCCCCCCCCCCCCCAGGTCAGTCTGCCCAGTACATCCACCCCAGGTCAGTCTGTTTCCCAGTATAATCCCCCTGGGTCAGTCTGTCCCACAGTATAATCCCCCTGGGTCAGTCTGTCCCCCAGTATAATCCCCCTGGGTCAGTCTGTCCCACAGTATAATCCCCCTGGGTCAGTCTGTCCCACAGTATAATCCCCCTGGGTCAGTCTGTCCCCCAGTATAATCCCCCTGGGTCAGTCTGTCCCCCAGTATAATCCCCCTGGGTCAGTCTGTCCCACAGTATAATCCCCCTGGGTCAGTCTGTCCCACAGTATAATCCCCCTGGGTCAGTCTGTCCCACAGTATAATCCCCCTGGGTCAGTCTGTCCCACAGTATAATCCCCCTGGGTCAGTCTGTCCCACAGTATAATCCCCCTGGGTCAGTCTGTCCCACAGTATAATCCCCCTGGGTCAGCCTGTCCCCCAGTATAATCCCCCTGGGTCAGCCTGTCCCCCAGTATAATCCCCCTGGGTCAGCCTGTCTCCCAGTATAATCCCTCTGGGTCAGTCTGTCCCACAGTATAATCCCCCTGGGTCAGCCTGTCCCACAGTATAATCCCTCTGGGTCAGTCTGTCCCCCAGTATAATCTCGCTGGGTCAGTCTTTCCCCCAGTATAATCTCGCTGGGTCAGTCTTTCCCCCAGTATAATCTCGCTGGGTCAGTCTTTCCCACAGTATAATCCCCCTGGGTCAGTCTGTCCCACAGTATAATGCCCCTGGGTCAGTCTGTCCACCAGTATAATCCCTCTGGGTCAGTCTGTCCCACAGTATAATCCCCCTTGGTCAGTCTGTCCCACAGTATAATCCCCCTTGGTCAGTCTGTCCCACAGTATAATCCCCCTGGGTCAGTCTGTCCCACAGTATAATCCCCCTGGGTCAGTCTGTCCCACAGTATAATGCCCCTGGGTCAGTCTGTCCCCCACTATAATGCCCCTGGGTCAGTCTGTCCCCCACTATAATGCCCCTGGGTCAGTCTGTCCCCCACTATAATGCCCCTGGGTCAGTCTGTCCCCCACTATAATGCCCCTGGGTCAGTCTGTCCCCCACTATAATGCCCCTGGGTCAGTCTGTCCCCCACTATAATCCCCCTGGGTCAGTCTGTCCCCCAGTATAATACCCCTGGGTCAGTCTGTCCCCCAGTATAATACCCCTGGGTCAGTCTGTCCCCCAGTATAATACCCCTGGTCAGGCTGTCCCCCAGTATAATCCCCCCCGGTCCATCTGTCCCCAGTATAATCCCCCTGGGTCAGTCTGTCCCCCAGTATAATCCCCCCGGGTCAGTCTGTCAATCGCCCAAGGCCAGTCTGTACCCCAGTACAATCGCCCAAGGCCAGTCTGTACCCCAGTACAATCGCCCAAGGCCAGTCTGTACCCCAGTACAATCGCCCAAGGCCAGTCTGTACCCCAGCACAAATCGCCCAAGGCTAGTCTTGCACATGTGCAGTAGCAAACAGGCTGTGATGCCGCAAGGCTTCACTTCCTGTTTCCCTTAGTAAGGATGCCGGCACCTGCACCTGCACCAGAGCCGGTGTACGAATCGGCTAGGGGTGCTAACATCGCAGGGTCCCAGGAAAGGTAAGTGTCCTCCCCCTCCTGCCGCCATCCGGTGCTTCTCCGGGCTCTCCCGTGCCATCGGGGGCCCGGAGAATGAATTGTCCGGCGCTAGCTGGAACCATAGTGATGACTGGTGACCAGATGGTCACCAGTCATCTCTATGACCGTCGGAGGACCCAGGCGTGATGTGATTATGTCACGCCCGGGTCCCGTAAGTAAACAAAGCAGCGATTGCGACTACTAAGCAACAGTATTCATGAGATCGTGAATTTTTTTCACCGATCTCATGGTTTCCAGCCTGGAGGAGAGATGTGAGGTCTTATTGACCCCGCATATCTCCATAAAGAGGACCTGTCACACACATTCCTATTACAAGGGATGTTTACATTCCTTGTAATAGGAATAAAAGTGATAAAAAAAAAAAAAAAGAAGTGAACGCACACACAAGTCCCGCCGACGTATGTAAACGCAGTTTAAACCACATATGTGAGGTATCGCCGCGTGTGTTAGAGTGCCAGCAACGAATCTAGCACTAGATCTCCTCTGTAAATCTAAACTGGTAACCTGTAATAAATTTCAAAGCGTTGCCTAAGGAGATTTTTAAGTTTGGCGCCATTCCATGAGTGTGCGCAATTTTAAAGCGTGACATGTTAGGTATCTATTTACTCGGTGTAACATAATCTTTCATATTTTACAAAAAAAAAAAATGACTGTTTTGTTATTTTTTTTAATTCATGAAACAATTTTTTTCCCCAAAAAAGGCGTTTGAAAAATGATTGCGCAAATACCGTGCAAGATAAAAAAACTTTGCAATGACCGTTGTTTTATTCCCTAGGGTGTCTGCTAAAAAAACCATATATAATGTTTGGGGGTACTGCGTAATTTTCTAGCAAAAAAATTATGATTTGTACATGTAGGAGAGAAGTGCCAGAATAGGCCCGGTATGGAGGTGGTATAAAAGTCCGGTATTGAAGTGGTTAAAAGTCAGCAGCTACAGTAATTTTTTTATGTACAGGTGAAACTCCTCTCTAAGGTGTGCACCCCAGAGCACAAACACACATGCGTGGATATCAGCAGAGCAGAGATTGGTGTCAGTAGTTTTTTTTTTTTATTATTCTTTACACTTTTAATAGGAGCCCCATTGGAGGGCTTTAACCACTTAAGACCCGGACCAATACGCTGGTAAATGACCCAAGGTGTTTTTGCGATTCGGCACTGCGTCGCTTTAACAGACAATTGCGCGGTCGTGCGACGTGGCTCCCAAACAAAATTTGCGTCCTTTTCTTCCCACAAATAGAGCTTTCTTTTGGTGGTATTTGATCACCTCTGCGATTTTTATTTTTTGCGCTATATACAAAAATAGAGCGACATTTTTGAAAAAAAAACACTATTTTTTACTTTTTGTTAAAAAAAAATCAAATAAACTAAATTTTAGTCAAACATTTAGGCCAAAATTTATTTAGCCACATGTCTTTAGTAAAAAAAAAAATCGCAATAAAAAAAAATAGCTACCTAGCGGGAACAGCGACACTAATACAGCGATCAGAAAAATGATCGCTTAGTGACGCTGGCAATAGGGAGTGAAAGGGTTAACTAGGGCGGTGATCAGGGGGTTAAAACTTTATTAGGGGGGGTGGGGGGGGGGCTATCCTGAACCTAACACTAACTGTTTTTTACAGTGCCTGTCACACTGACACTAAATGCAGTGATTAAATCACTGCATTCAGTAACACTGTGACAGGGGGGTGGGGGGGGGGGCGATCACAAGGGGTTAATATGCCTATGTGAGTGTGTGTCAGTGTTGTGTTGGTGCACACTTACTTGTGATGTCTTCTCTCATCAGCAGCGCTGGGAAACAGCGCTGCGATGAGAGAATACATCATTTCCTCCTTCCTGTGTAAACACAGGAGGAGGAAGTGACAGGCTGGGAGCGCGCTCCCATTGGCTGGGAGCGATCGCGGGGGGGGGGGCGGAAAACACGGACATCCGCCCGCAGATCCCGGATCGCTCCCAGAGGTAGGGAGACCCCCGCACGCCGCGGAGGGGGTCCCGATGGGACCCCCGAACCGCACTCAGGCGGGGACGTAAATTTACGCCCTTGTGCCTGTACGAGCCATGTTGTGGCCGTATATGTGCGTGCGGGGGTCCTTAAGTGGTTAACCTAAACACACCCCTGATGTCTCACTTTTAAAACAGAGAAAGGGACGGAGGACAGCTCTTCCTGGTTTCTTTTCTCTGCAGCCTCAGCTGCTCGGGACAGTGAACGAATGAGAAGTGCTCCATGCTGAGCGGATTTCTGTTTATTCACAAACTGAATCATAGTAAACATAGCTTACTATGCTTCAGATAAGAATGAACACATGAGTGTTCAGTACAGTTCACTCACTGTGTTCATTAAGAATAATAATGGGCCAGCAGGGTGGATAAAAACCAATGATGTTCAGGAGAGGTTGTAAAAACGTCCCGTGTACATGAAGCCTTAACCCCTTAAGGACCGCCACATGAACTTATACAATCGACAGAATAGCACGGCTGGGCAAATGGGCGTCAGCTCCGTGACCGTGGGACCCGATGTCCGCCGGTGTCCCGTGATCGGGTCACAGAGCTGAAGAACGGGGAGATGTCAGTGTAAACACAACATCTCCCCGTTCTTCCTAGTGACATGTCGCTAATCGAAAGCTCCCTCTCATCGGTAACAGCGATCAGTGACATGTCACTCATAGCCACGCCCCCCAACAGTTAGCATCATTACCTAGGCACACTTAAACCCTTCAGCGCCCCCTACAGGCTAACCCCATTCACTGCCAGTGTTATTTTTACAGTAATCAGTGCATTATTATAGCACTGTTCGCTGTAAAAATGATAATGGTCCCAAAATGGTGTCCAAAGTGACCGATGTGTCCACCATTATGTCGTAGTCACGATAAAAATCGCTGATCGCCGTCATTACTAGTAAAAGACATTTTTTATAAAAATGTCGTAGAACTATCCCCTAATTTGTAGACGCTATAACTTTTGCGCAAACCAATCAATAAACGCTTATTGTGTTTTTGTTTACGAAAAATATGTAAAAGAATACGTATCGGCCTAAACTGAGGAAAAAAATATATTATTATTTTGTTTTATTGGGATATTTATTATAGCAAAAAGTTAAAAATTTTTTTTTTTTTTTTCAAAATTGTCGCTCTATTTTTGTTTATATCGCAAAAAATAAAAACCGCAGAGATGATCAAATACCACCAAAAGAAAGCTCTATTTGTTGGGGGAAAAAAAGGACGCCGATTTTGTTTGGGAGTCACGACGCACGACCGCGCAATTGTCAGTTAAAGGGGGCCTGGTCTTAGGCGAGCAAAAATGGTACGGGGCTTAAGTGGTTAAGCTACACAATGGCCCTCAACTTATCAACCAAACGTATCCTAACCCTTTGAGCATAACCAAACTTTTAAATGCCAAGACCAGCCTATTCCACAATACCTTGGAAAACATCCAAAACCCAAACCAAGAGCATATGAATAAGAATTGTTTCCAAAGTGCTATTTGGGAACATTCAAGAATCACAGACAGATTAGTTTCAGGAGACAGAGCACCAGCAACCTGGATTTTTTCAGAGACAATTTCAATTAGCCTTCCTCAAACTCCTTAACATGGAGGAACCCTTAAAACCAGCTTTCAAGTCTCAGGGAACCCCATGCCAATAATTAGTATATCTATAGCTGATGGTACATTAGTGTGGTGGTCAGTGGCAAGAATGTCCATACATTGGTGGTCAATCAGAAGAATGCTCTTTATATTTGTGGTCAATGGAAAGAATGTCGTCAATGTGAAGAATCCCTCTTATATTAGTGATCATGGATAAGATGTCCCTTACATTGGTGATCATTGAAAATGGCCCATACATTGGGGATTATTAAGAAGGATGTCCCATACATTGGGGATCATTGAGAAGGATGGTCCATACATTGGTGATCATTGAGAAGGATGGCCCATACATTGGGGATCATTGAGAAGGATGGCCCATACATTGGGGATCATTGAGAAGGATGGCCCATACATTGGTGATCATTGAGGATGGCCCATACATTGGGGATTATTAAGAAGGATGTCCCATACATTGGGGATCATTGAGAAGGATGGCCCATACATTGGTGATCATTGAGGATGGCCCATACATTGGTGATCATTGAGGATGGCCCATACATTGGTGATCTTGAATAAGAATGCCCCTTACATTGGTGGTCAGTGAGAAGATTGCCCCTTACATCAGTGGTCAGTGTAAGAAATGTCCCATACATCGGTGGTCAGTGTAAGAAATGTCCCATACATCGGTGGTCAGTGTAAGAAATGTCCCATACATTGGTGGTCAGCGGGAGAAATGTCCCATACATTGGTGGTCAGCGGGAGAAATGTCCCATACATTGGTGGTCAGCGGGAGAAATGTCCCATACATTGGTGGTCAGCGGGAGAAATGTCCCATACATTGGTGGTCAGCGGGAGAAATGTCCCATACATTGGTGGTCAGCGGGAGAAATGTCCCATACATTGGTGGTCAGCGGGAGAAATGTCCCATACATTGGTGGTCAGCGGGAGAAATGTCCCATACATTGGTGGTCAGCGGGAGAAATGTCCCATGCATTGGTGGTCAGCGGGAGAAATGTCCCATACATTGGTGTTCAGTGGGAAGAATGTCCCATACATTAAAGGTCAGTGTGAGAAATGTCCCATACATTGGTGGTCAGCGGGAGAAATGTCCCATACATTGGTGGTCAGCGGGAGAAATGGCCCATACATTGGTGGTCAGTGTGAGAAATGGCCCATACATTAAAGGTCAGTGTGAGAAATGGCCCATACATTGGTGTTCAGTGGGAAGAATGTCCCATACATTGGTGGTCAGAGGAAGACATGTCCCATACATTGGTGATTAGTTGGAAGAATGCTCCCCTTACAGATAGCTAAACAGATCACTGTCGTCAGTGGTTACATATCTAAGCGTCATAAATTACTCATTGTTTAGGGAACCCCTAGCAACCTCTGGAGAAACCCTAGCATTCCATGGAACCCTGGTTGGGATGCTACACTTGGGGCAACCTGCAGCAGCTGAGGAACCCCAAGTCTCAGCATCCACCCCCCCCCCCCCCGCAGAGCATGCCAGGAGCACCTGTTTTATAAAAATACATTCATTGAAAATTTTCCTTTAATCATCTCTAAAGACATCTAATTAACTATCATCATTAATACTTCAAGATCACAGAATGTCACAGAACAAAGTAACACTACAGCAAAGCCCAAAGTTAGACACAGACTGCACAGCCGGCCACAAACACAGGGACAACAACCGTCTACTAGGCACTGAGCAAGAGAGACACACAAAGTTTTAGAGAGGGAAAGAGACAAATTAGAGTAACGGAGGTTTGGGAAAGACCACAAAATGGGACGGAAGGCAACTCTGGAGTGGCAGTGGAGTTTCGGAATGGGTTTGGGGAAGCTTGGAGAAGGGTTTAGGGGAAGCTTGGAGAAGGGTTTAGGGGAAGCTTGGAGAAGGGTTTAGGGGAAGCTTGGAGAAGGGTTTAGGGGAAGCTTGGAGAAGGGTTTAGGGGAAGCTTGGAGAAGGGTTTAGGGGAAGCTTGGAGAAGGGTTTAGGGGAAGCTTGGAGAAGGGTTTAGGGGAAGCTTGGAGAAGGGTTTAGGAGAAGCTTGGAGAAGGGTTTAGGGGAAGCTTGGACGAGGGTTTAGGGGAAGCTTGGAGAAAGGGTTTAGGGGAAGCTTGGAGAAGGGTTTAGGGGAAGCTTGGAGAAGGGTTTAGGGGAAGCTTGGAGAAGGGTTTAGGGGAAAGCTTGGAGACGGGTTTGGGGGAAGCTTGGAGAAGGGTTTGGGGGAAGCTTGGAGAAGGGTTTGGGGGAAGCTTGGAGAAGGGTTTGGGGGAAGCTTTTTAGAAGGGTTTGGGGGAAGCTTTTTAGAAGGGTTTGGGGGAAGCTTGGAGAAGGGTTTGGGGAAGCTTGGATCAAAGGGGGGGGGGGGGTAACATAGACAAGGGGGAAAAGATTTACCTCTGAAGGGAGCATAGAACATCGTTCCACGGCTAAGACGGAAATCTGAGCATGGAAAGTCTCCCGGAGAAGAGACACCGGGAGGAGGTAAAGGATCTAATCACATTGGGAGAGGAGGGTTCACTGCAGGGGAGAGAGAGAGAGAAGGAGAGAGAGATGGAGACAGAGAGATAGATGGATTGCAAGAGACAGGGAGATGGAGAGGGTGGTAATAAGGTTAACAGGCAAAAGATATATTAAATAAATGCATATATAAATCCATGTACTGTAAAGGTGCAATGGAGCGGAAGCGCGCGAGAGAGGGAGAGAGAGAGAGAAAGCCAGAGATGAGAGTAAGTAGCGAGGTGCTGGAATGGGCTCGGGGTAGATCTATTTACAATTACAAGCAGAGATAGAGTGCAAATTAAAATAAAAAGGGATGTTCAATTAAAAGAAGAAAAAACAAAACAAAAAGGAACCTAAATGGAGGGGAAAAAGAAGAAAAAGACAAGGGAGAGAAAAGGGGGGGGGGGGAGAGGGGAGGAGAAGAGGAGAAATTGCCTAAAAAAAAAAACCAAAACAAAAAAAAAAAACCCAGGCCGTCAGGTTTTGCAGCTGGAAATGTAAAGAGAAGAAGGGGGAGGAGGGAAAACGGGAGATGGAGAGAGCGAGAGAGAGAGCGGAGGAGGAGGAGGAGGAGGAGGAGGAGGGGAAGGATGCTCAGAATGAGATGCTGCATCAGATAGAGGAGGAGGAGAGACGATGGAGGTAGAGCGGGTCCAGAGGAAGGAAAGAGGAGGGTGCATGAAGGAACTGAAGTCTGAATGGAAAGAGCCACCGCTGTCTGCGGCCATTCGTTTTTTCTCGCTCGGCTGAGCCAAAGAGCTGGCAATCAATCCCCCCCCCCCCCCCCCCCCCCCCCCCCCCCCTACTGAGATCTAAGTACCATCCACCTGTCCTAAGAAAAGCTTAACCCCAAACTCGGCATCTGTCACTCCCTTGGCCAACTACTCGCCATACTTATGCAACTTCCCATAGACCCAGACTGCAATGATCTCCCTTACACGGCACCGTCTGTCGCTTGGCACCTTCCTCCAATTCCTGGAACTACAAGGTCGATAAGTAATCAGTCAGCAAACGTGGCACGGTGGCAGCGTAATGTTCACAGCCCAGCCCGTACTTGCGTGAAAGTCTGCATACGGATAAAAGTGGTGCCAACGACCAAGTGATTTAATATTTGACACCAAATGCAAAGTCTTCGGCCCGATTTATATCTACGCGTTGATGGAATGCATGCGTTGGCGCAGCGCGCTGCAATGGATGGTATATGTGCTGCTGCAATGTGGTGGCACCTATATTGTATAGCACCCCAACGCATGTGTTTTGTTGCGTATGTCAGCACACCATGGAACGACATAAATAGCATCCAAACGGATAGTTTTTTGCATGATCCCAACACAAGCAGAGTGCAACCTTTCAAAGTCACGAAGGACCCCTTTGTCAGGTCTGACGAAGGGATCCTGTGTGACTCTGAAATGTTGCACTCTCCTTGTGCTGTGATCATGCAATAAACTATCCGTTTGGACGCTATTTATGTCGTTCCATGGTGTGCTGGCAAATATCTACGTTGTGACTTGAACCAGTATCCAGCTGGTTGTTGCTGCAGCACCCAAATTTGAGAGCTCATCCAGGAATGTGTGCGATGGGAATATGAAGTATTAATGGTATTGTTGTGCGTGTCAACGCACCATAGCGCGTTGCGGCCAAAAAATTGGGGCGTATAATTTTTGGGATGTTTTGGTGCATCGAAAGCCCGTTGATTTCAAGGAGCTGCCCTAATGCAGTTCATGCTACACAACAATGTAAATGGGCCCGTGAAGGCCTTAAAGTGAAACTAAACCCATCATAGTGACATAGTAGGCGAGGTTGAAAAAAGACACAAGTCCATCCTATGAGTGTGATTATATGTCAGTATTACATTGTATATCCCTGTATGTTGTGGTCGTTCAGGTGCTTATCTAATTGTTTCTTGAAACCATCAATGCCCCCCTCTGAGACTACCACCTGTGGAAGGGAATTCCACATCCTTGCCACTCTTAACCACTCAACGCCCGCCGCACGACTATGTACGTCCACAGAATGGCACGTACAGGCAAATGGGAGTACATGTACGTCCCTGCCTTCTAGCAGGTCGGGGGTCCGATTGGGCCCCCCTCCGCTGCGTGCGGTGGGCGGCTTACCTTAGGGAGAGATCCGTGCTGAGGGGGCAGCTACTCGATTCTGTCCGCCCCCTCTTGATCGCTCCCAGCCAATCAGCAGAGCCCCCGCCGTGTCACTTCCTCTTCCTATGTAATGTAAACATAGGCAGAGGAAGTGATGTGAGCTCTCCTCTCTGCGGTATTTTCAATCCGCCGAGAGGAGAAGTAAGTTGCACCAACACTACACTGACACCACACACATAAGCACATTTAACCCCTTCAGATCACCCCCCCCCCCAGCCCCCTGTCACTGAATGCAGTGATCATATATTTACTGATCAATGGATTTAGTGTCAGTGTGACAGTTAGTGTGACAGGCAGTTAGTGTTAGGTCCAGGGTAGCCCCGTACCCCCCTAATAAAGGTTTAACCCCTTGATCACTGCCTTAGTTAACCCTTTCATCTCCTATTGCCAGCGTCACTAAGCGATCGGTTTTCTGATTGCTGTATTAGTTTCGCTGTTGCCGCTAGGTAGCAAATTTTTCTTTTATTGCGATTTTTTTTTTACTAAAGACACGTGGCTGAATACATTTTGGCCTAAATGTTTGACTAAAATTTAGTTTATTCGATTTTTTTTTATAACAAAAACTAAAACATATTATTGTTTTTTTCAAAAATGTCGCTCTATTTTTGTTTATAGCGCAAAAAATAAAAACCACAGAGGTGATCAAATACCACCAAAACAAAGCTCTATTTGTGGGAAGAAAAGGGACGCAAATTTTGTTTGGGAGCCACGTCGCACGACCGCGCAATTGTCTGTTAAACGGACGCAGTGCCGAATTGTAAAAACGCCTCTGGGCATTTAGCAGCATATTGGTCCGGGGCTTAAGTGGTTAAAGCGGAGGATCACCCAAATAACATCTATATCAGACCAAATTCTTTATACTTCTAACATGTACAGTAGGCATTTATTTTATTTTTTAGGCTGTACATACCTTATAATCTATATTTGCAATCCAGCTTCCGGGTACTTCTCCCGCAGGAGTAGGCGTTTCCAAGCTGAGCCGCAATGTAATCTGGGAGTTCGCCCAGATGATTGATGTCTTTCAGAAAAATTTCCCCCTCGGCGGATAAGGCCCCCCCCGTATTACGTAGGCACATCACGAGAGTCACAGATTTTCCGAAAAGGAGCCGAACATGTAGACCTGCGAGTCGGCTCTATACGGCGCCTGCGCAGTCAGCTCTACACGGCTCCTAGTCGGTGTGCAGGCACCGTGCAGAGCCAACTCGCGGCTCTACATGTTCGGCTCCTTTCGGAAACTCTGCGACTCTCGTGACGTGCCTACGCAATACGGGGGGGGGGGGCCTTATCCACCGGGGGAACATTTTCTGAAGGACATCAATCATCTGGGCGAACTCCCAGATTACATTGCGGCTCAGCATGGAAACGCCTACTCGCGGGAGTGAGTATCCAGAAGCCGGATTGCAAATATAGATTAAGTATGTACAGCCTAAAAAAATAAAAATGCCTACTGTACATGTTAGAAGTATAAAGAATTTGGTCTGATATAGATGTTATTTGGGTGATCCTCCGCTTTAAGGTCCATACACACGACAACAATTATGTGATGGCAGGGTTTTTGTCGGATAATCCGACCGTTTGTATGCTCCATCGGACAATTGTTGTCGGAAATTCCGACATTAAATGTTGGATGGTCATGTTCTCAAATTTTCCAACCAGAAATGTATGTCGGATTTTGTACACAAGTCCGTCGGACTAAAATCCAAAGTACAAACATGCATGCTCCCAATCAATGCTACCCATAAGACAACATTAGCAGAAGTTGCCCAAAGGGTGGCGCTAA
The DNA here is from genome assembly GCA_029574335.1 of Rana kukunoris. Classification (NCBI taxonomy): domain Eukaryota; kingdom Metazoa; phylum Chordata; class Amphibia; order Anura; family Ranidae; genus Rana; species Rana kukunoris. Next base: position 199,562,373 of record CM056057.1, read on the forward strand.
AGAGCTGAAAAAACACGTTGTTTTGTGTATGTTGGCTGAAAAAGTTCTGACGTCTGTATGCAGAAATAGTTCACGGCCAACGCCCTTCGCACAAAATTCCATGGATTTGTCTGATGGAAATCCGATCGTGTGCATGAGGCTTTACAGTGAAGAACCCTCTACGCAGTTTAAGGTTAAGCCTCTTTTCTTCTCATTTTAATGAGTGGCCACGTGTCTTGTTAAATTCCCTTCTGCAAAAAAGTTTTATTCTTATTGTGGGGTCACCAGTACAGTATTAGTAAATTTAAATCACATCCCCTCTCAAGCGTCTCTTCTCCAGAGAGAATAAGTTCAGTGCTCGCAACCTTTCCTCATAACAAATATCCTCCAGACCCTTTATTAGCTTTGTTGCCCTTCTTTGTACTCCCTCCATTTCCAGTACATCCTTCCTGAGGACTGGTGCCCAGAACTGGACAGCATACTCCAGGTGCGGCCGGACCAGAGTCTTGTAGAGCAGGAGAATTATCGTTTTATCTCTGGAGTTAATCCCGACGACATCTGATGAGTCAAACTATCAGGCATCCTGGGGTTGAACAGGAAAGAGGTCAAAAGAGATCGCTCCGAGCTCAGACTATGCGTCCGGGACAATCTGCGCCAAAGCGTCCTTAGGTGAAGCATGGGCCCCGAAAGTCGGCCCTGGTCCACCTCCGCATTCCACAACAAGCTATTTGGGTGCGTGAGGGCCATCCATATTTTCTCAAATTCTGTTCATTTATTATAAGAGCGCTGGGGGAACCAAGAGATAAAGGCGCACAGGTAAGCTGCCTGATAATATTTAAGCAGGTCAGGGAACCCAAATCCCCCGTCGGTGCGGGATGCTGTCAAGACCGTTTAGGGTACCCTGTGCCTCCCATAATTCCAGACAAAGCGAAACCAGGCCTGCTTGGAGCTTACGTAGGTCCGCATATGGGACTGGTATGGGCAACGTCTGGAATAGGTAGAGGAGTTTGGGAAGGATGACTACCCTCCCCAAAAGGGAAATGTGATGGGCCCCCCACTTCTGCAAAAGTCCTCCTATGGAACGATAGAGGGGGGGAAGTTAGCCTTATATAAGGAGTCAAAGGACGAGTGATCTCCACCCCCAGATATTTCAGACCCGCTGTAGCCCAATGGTAGGGGAAGCACTGTTTCAGATGTCGGACCTCCTCGTCTGGGATATTAATAGGGAGTAATCCCCTTTTTAATGCATGCCAGTATTCTGTTTGCTTTGTAAGAAGCAGCTTGGCATTGCATGTATATCATCTACTAGGTAATTTTCCATCCTAGATTCCCCCAGAGGTTCTCCCCCAGTTTATAGATTGCATTCACATGTTTGCCACCCAAATGCATTATTTTACATTAAACCTCATTTGCCATGTAGTTGCCCACCCCATTAATTTATTCAGATCTTCTTGCAAGGTTTCCCCATCCTGCGGAGAAGTTATTGCCCTGCTTAGCTTGGTGTTGACCGCATCAATTTAATAGTTTCAAAAAAGTTACATTCCCAGCATGCTAGGAATGCTAAGGCTCAGTTCACACTGGTGCGACATGCTCTCAGACTTAGGGAGCACATGTCTGACGAGAAGTCGCACCCCATTTAGTGCAATGAAACCGTTCTAATTGGAGCGGCTTGAGTCGCTCCGACTTAGAAAAAGGTTCCTGCCCTACTTTTGGTCCAACTTCGGCTCGAATTGCATTGACTTCTGTTAAAGAAGTCGCATTCAAGTAGTGCCAAAGTCATGCTGAGGATGTCGGCGCGAATGTCGCAGCAGTGTGAATCGGGGCTTACTGTCACATTTGCTGGGGATCGCGACCAAACTGTCAAATCATCAAATGGCTGGTGTCATAACTGATCACATGTGCAGCGCCATGGCAGTTACAGATCAGAGGCTAATGCCGCGTACACCCGACCGGTTTTTGTCAGGATAAACTCTGACGGGTTTTTCCGACAGAATTCCGCTCAAGCTGTCTTGCATACACACAGACACACCAAATTCTGACCGTCAAAAACATGGTGACGTACAACACTACGACGAGCCGAGAAAAATTAAGTTCAATGCTTCTGAGCATGCTTTGAATTGTTTCCAAGCATGCGTCGGAATTCCATACAGAATTTTTTTCCGTCTCTTTTTTCAGACAGAAAAAGTGGTGGGCATACACGTGGTCGGAATATCCAATGAAAAGATTCCGTCTGACTTTTTGTACTGACACCAATGATGGGGCAGAATTCCTTCTATTGACACCAACGAAGGGGCAGAATTCCTTGCACTGACACCAACCATGGGGCAGAATTCCTTCCATTGACACCAACCATGGGGCACTATTCCTTCCATTGACACCAACAATAAGGCAGAATCCCTTTTTTATGGACACCAACGATGGGGCAGAATTCCTTCCATTGACGCCAACGAAGGGGCTGGATTCCTTCCATTGACGCCAACCATGGACAGAATTCCTTCCACTGACACCAACCATGGGGCAGAATTCCTTCTATTGACACCAACGAACGGGCAGAATTCCTTCCATTGACACCAACAATAGGGAAGAATTCCTTTTTATTGACACCAACCATGGGGAAGAATTCCTTTTTATTGACACCAACCATGGGGAAGAATTCCTTCTATTGACACCAACGAAGGGGAAGAATTCCTTTCATTGACACCAACAATGGGGCAGAATTCCTTCCATTGACACCAACCATGGGCAGAATACCTTCCATTGACACCAACCATGGGGCAGAATTCCTTCCATTGACACCAACAAAGGGGCAGAATTCCTTTCATTGACACCAACCATGGGGTAGAATTCCTTCTATTGACACCAACGAAGGAGCAGAATTCCTTCCATTGACACCATCCATGGGCAAAATTCCTTCTATTGACACCAACGAAGGAGCAGAATTCCTTCCATTGACACCATCCATGGGCAAAATTCCTTCCATTGACACCATCCATGGGCAAAATTCCTTCCATTGACACCAACGAGGGGGCAGAATTCCTTCTATTGACACCAACGAGGGGGCAGAATTCCTTCTATTGACACCAACCATGGGGCAGGATTCCTTCCATTAAAACCAACAATGGAGCACTATTCCTCCCACTGACACCAAAGATAGGGAATTGTTTACTCCCACTAGATCCCAGGACATTATCTACTCCCACTGGGCACAGTCTGGCCCCCCTAAAGTCTGAAGGATGGTAAACTGGCCCTTTATTAAGAAAGTTTGGACGCCCCTGGTGTAAACAAAAAGATGGTGAAGCAAGACCTGGCAAGCAGAGGTGGCGTCGCTGGGTGGGATTAGGTTTTTTAGGACAACCCAGTGGACAAGGTAAGAGCGGGCTGAAACAAAAGTTGAAAAAAATTTGCCAAGAAAATTCTTTGGAAGATGTTACCAAGCATATCAGACATGGTGCCCATAGAACCACCAAGAGTCAGATACAACTGAACGGAGACATACATATGGACGCATTAGTCCCATGTCCATTTTTCACAGGTGCAGGCAGTCAGAAAATGCACCGGAAACGTGGCAAAAACGCAA